>ML473106.1:238585-282104 GCA_005239535.1 Nicotiana rustica | reverse complement strand
GGAAAAAGAAATTAAACGGGTGGGGTTCGGGGAAAGAACTGAAAGAGACAATATCTCTTTTGCTTTTTTCTTGTTTGACTTATTTTATCTTTATCTTTTTAATTTATTTATAATTTTTATTTTATGATTCTTTTTCTTCTTATTTTAATTATTTCTTATTCAAAATGTCATATTCATGCTTGTTGTCTGCGTGAACTACATTCGTATCTTCAAGCTCAACCATTTTGTTGCCACATGTGCTTGGTAACCAGTCAGAGAGGTTTAAAATATAGCTTTTGATTAAGTTAAAGTGTCTGGATGAAACTTTGTCGATTATAGTGACCGGGAGGATAAATTGGAACAAGTACAAGTGTCTAAGAGGCTATTCTACAATTGATTCTAATTTGCTAGGCTACCCAGGAAGTCGACTGGCTCGGGATGGTGCAACAGTCCAGTTCTTGAGAATGGTTCCTTTTTCCACGGTCTAAATGATAAGGTATTCCTCCTCGTCCTTCTCAACTATTGAATTGCAATCCATATCTCCTTCATTCAGAAATAACTTTCTCATGTCGGCTAAGACTTCATCTTCCTCAGATCCCCACATCATGTTTGCTTGTTTGAATGTCTATTGTAGAGATGGTACTGGTTGTTCCAGTGGATAATATGGACCACGCTATAGTAGTGACCAATCTTGGTACTCTTACCAAGTATATTCATACCCAAGGCCGAAATTTTTACCATGACCCTTCAGTTGTCTGGTTTGGTGACCCTCTGGAGGTTTTTCCCAAGACCTTTGCAAGATTCATACCATGTCCATATTAATATGCTTTCTATATTATTGCTCCACCATTTGTCCTTTTCAATTTCATTTACGCGCTCAATGCGATAGTATGTCTCTCCATCCAACTTCTTCCTATTCTCAATGACTGGAAAGGTCTGATTAGTGCAGATATGGTTGCTTCCATCCCCATGGATAATCATTTGTTGATGATTCTGTTCAAATTTCACAGCCTGATGCATAGTAGAGATACTGACCTAGTGACACGTATCCATGGTCGTCCCAGTAATAGATTATAGGTAGCAGATATATCCCACACTTGGAACTCGACCTAGAACCAAGTTGGGCCCATTTGTAGGATGAGGTTGATTTCTTCGATTGTGGCCCTTTGAGATCCATTGAATGCTTCCCATCCATTTCTCGTGTAGGCCTTAGCCCAGCCTCTTCAGAGTGGTCAGTGGACATATATTGAGATTGGATCATCCGTCTATTAGGACCTTGGTGATGACATTGTCCTTAAATCGCATTGTGATGTGCAATGCCCTGTTGTGACTTAGTCCTTCTGGTGGTAGCTCATCTTCGTGGAAGGTGATTTTGTGGATTACCAGTACCTGCCCGACCATATTGGTCGTCTCATTTGTATATTCATAAATATCATTGAATATTTCCATCAAGGCGTTCATGTGTGTCTCAGAGTTTTGCAGCAGCGACAAAATGGATTTTTGAGCGAGGGTTTTGTTCAGATGATCAACAATAGAGTACTCATTTGCGTGTACTTTCCTCCAATGGTCATAGGTACTTGTCTCGACAATAGGTGGTTTGGATGTGGTTTCCTTTCTTGTTCCCCCCCCCCCCCAATTTTCAGGTGTATAGACCCTGCCAGTTCTTGTCATGCCTTTTGACGAACCTGTATCCTTCATTTTTGTTTTCCCTTTTCTCCTGGCTTCCGCAACATAGTCCCATGGGATAGAATTGGACCTGTAGGGTGGTGTGGGAGCTACCATCACAGTGAAGGGTGCAGTTACCTCGACCTCAAATGATGTTTGGGTTTGTACCAAAACTGGTATGAGGGTGACCGAAGACGTCTTATGATTATTCCCTTCCCGAATAAGTCTGATTGACCCTTTAGGGTCCCATTTTTTGTCTGTCTCTATTACATTGACTCCCTCACCTGTGTGATTCGGGAGAGAATGTTGCACACACTTGGTGCATTTTCCTTTGCTTGTATGACCTTGTTGTCGATTAATGTCTTAATGTTGTCTTTCGGTGTGCAACACTCATCGATTGTATGACTCTTCATGCCAGAATAATAGGCACATGCCTTGTTCGAGTTGATCAACTGGGAATAATTCTCCATAGCAATGGTGGGGATTAGAGTGACATAACCAGTAGCCTTCAATCTCTTATATAATTAGTCTATAGGCTCAGTGATCGGGATGTATTGTCTCGGTGGTCTGCGGTCAAAATTTAGTCGTGGTTTTTGGTAGTTTTGGTGGGCTGGTGGGGGTGTATGGTAATATGCGTGTTGAGTGTCATAGGCGTGTTATATGGTAGTGGGTTGTTGGTATCTGGGGGTGAAGTTTGATATATGAGTGGAGGTGTTTGGTATGTGAGTGGATATTTAGGATTTTGGGACACCATGATAGCACCTACTTCCTTTATCTTTGAGATGCCTCCTGATTGTAAATTATTTGTGGCCTGCAGTGCTTCGAAATTCGTCACCATCCCACTTTTAATCCATTTTTCTATTATTTCTCCTAGCTTGATGATGTTGGAGAACTTGTGGTTCTCAATAACCATCAGCCATTCATAGTAGTTTGGGTCTTGAGATCGGACGAAGAACTTATTCGTTTGTTCTTCTTCAAGCGCTGGTCTTACCATTGCAACCTCATATCTCCACCAAGTACCACATTCACAGAACGTTTCTGTTTGTTTATTTTTTAGGTTCTGAATGTAGAAAACATCTGGTGCATTCTCTATATTGAACCTGAATCTGTCAAGCTCACCCACTTCTTCGGATTCTGACTGATGTACCAGGACATGCATCTCCTGTGAGGCTTCGCATGACAACTTCATGCGGATTTGTTCATTTCTTCTTGCTCCTACAAGTTTGTCACAATATGTCATTACGTGCACTTTTTGATCACCGGTTCTATCGAACTTTTCAAATTTTGGAGGTTTGTACCCTTCTGACAGCTCTACATCTGGCTGAATGCATAAGTCTTCATAATTCAAACTTTCAAATCCTTTACCACCTTTGACATTCTGAACACTGCCAGAGAGCTTCTTGAGTTCTTTCGCCATATTCTTGATGAGCAGGTTCCTCTCGGCTGACTCAAGTATGTATAGGGTTTGTTGTGGGATGTGGGGTAAGGTCTTCATATATATCGGGTTGCTTTTATGGAAACTCTGGATCTGGGAAAAGGGTGATCATTTGTTGAGTTTTGGAGGTCAGGAGTGGGTGGTGGTATATTCTAGGGAGTATGATAAATTGTAGTCAATGGGTATTTGGTTGGGTGGTGATGATATTGTTATGGAGTTGACAATGGAGGAGGATTAGGGTTTTGGGGAGGTGTAGGGTACTAGCGTGGTGCAGGAGAGTTTGGCGGCGGGTTTTGGTTTTGTAGGTTTTGTGGTGGTGCTTGGTTCTGGATGTTTGGATTTTGTTGGTTAATAGCAAGGACATTTAGAGTGAGAGAGAGAGGTTTGCCAGGTTCTAGACATGCTCAATTTCTCCTTATAGCTCCAAAATCTTTTGTTCCGGTCGTAAGACCAGTTCATTTTGTACGGGGGTGCTCCGACCATCTGAAGTTTCGACATTTTCTGCTATGTTGGCGTTATCATTTCTGATATCACTCAAATCGTCCATTTTCCATTCCTCGACCTTTGTCTTAAGGATCACTTGGTGGAGAAGGAGGTGGAGGACCTCTGGATCTAGTGTGATATGCTGACGATGGTAGTATGCATGAACCAACCTTGAGGAATGGGAATAAAATAGAACAAAAAACAAAAGGTAACCAAGTTAGTAAAGAGTATTGAAATAATACTTGCAATATTGAACATGCTTTGTAGAATCATGTAATAAATTTGTGTCCTAATATGGGGAACCTCGTTATGCCCGAGATAGGCCTAAGCGACACATAGACTTGAAGAAAAATTGATGCCAATAATTGCGTCATTCCGTTAATGCGAAAATGAATCAAACCCTTACAAAATCGACAATAAAGATAAACTTACTAATGCCACTTTGCCTTATTACAATCAAGATCTAAAACTGAGCTAGAAAACAGTGAAAAACATCATGTCCTAATCTACTTGGTCCCAGAAGGACCTTGTCAATGCTTGGCTCTTTTGACTCCATCAATCAAGTTCTCTAGGTCGTGCATATCCAATAATAAGTAAGCCCTTACTAGATTCCCTCCTTCATTACCATCTGCATTCTGACAATTTCCAGGCCTCTTTCTCATTTTCCTTGGAGCTCCATTAATCCATGTTCCCGATATTCTAACCTTTTTGTTGCATTAGCGGCAACCCCTTCCATTCATTTGCAGCCTCCATGTCTATTTTATGATGTTCCAAGTGCCTAGCTTCCGGCTCGAAAACCATTTTGCGAAGCCTTATATACTTGACTTGGTCCTCAGCAGCATCATCAGTGATCTTATTTTCCAAATTTACCCTTGGCTTGACGTCTCCCGCTATATCATCTACCAACCATAATGGATAGAAATACATGTGACCAGCATGGTACCTGTCTGGCTGGATAGTCTCCTTTTCCGCCATGACTTTCTTGTTCCACATATGTTGTGCCTCGTATTTGAAAGGAATAATGTCCCCTTTGAAATTTGCCTTGTACTTGACCATGCTAGGAACTCGAGGTATGACTTGTTTTCTTCCTGCCTGTCTTATTACCCTTGTACGAGCATAGGGATAAATGTCTCACAACCTTATCAGCACCAAATGAATAGTATCCCTTGACCTGACGATGAACTTACTGCTAGGAAACCACTCAAGCATCCAATGTACCTTTTCGACCGTCAAATTGCTGAAGAAACAGACCTAACTTATAGTGCCTCCGGGCTGTGCGAACCTATCTGGGATGAATCTTATTTTCATTAGATGGTGGTAAGATATGTAGTCATTAAATGGCCGTCGCAGAAGCTCTTGACGATATTCTACCCTCTGAAAGTATTCCAATAACCAGACTTGCAATAACAGATTACAACCTTCGAAATGTCTGAACTACTACTTGCACTGATCTAGAGCGCGGTACAGTTTGTCTAGGATCATAGGAATAATGGTGTAGGTTTTCCCCTCGATACCTTCCATTAATGTTCTTGAAACCATAGCTAAACGAGTGTGGATCATTCCCCCTTTCATTGGAAATATCCACAATCCCAAGAAGTAGATGATGAGCACAGAACCTAGCGATGCGTCCAACCTAATGAAGTAATGGAGAGTTCAGCATGATGAAGGCGATATGATTTACTGTGCCCGTAAGTCTCATAAAAAATTCAAATGGGATATATGATTTCTTCAAGCAAAGCAACTCATAATTTTTCTTAAAACCTAGCATCTTTAGAAAATCGCGAGGGGTGCGATTTTCTGGTACTAGTAATACGGGACTATCGCATGGTAGCTTAGTAAAACCTTCTATCTCATCTAAAATAAGAGTCATTTCTATGTCACCAAACTCCAAGACTGCTTTTTTCTCGTCCTAGAACATGGTAGTAGCCTCGATCAAAGCTCTATTCGGTTGGACATTTAGCCAAAACGGTAGGTTGTCAAGTACTCTCTCACACAGTTCTTATTGCAAGGCGCAAGGTCTTTCCACCAATCAAGAAACAGAGGTGGGATGTTTTGGATCATGCGGATCCTGGGGACTTCATGCTTCATTTTCTGCATACAAATAAAGGTTAGCCCTTTCCCCCTCAAAATTCGACTATTTACACAATAAAGCTCAACATATTGGCATTTTTTCTCCAAGTAATGCATATAACGTGATGGCTCCCATTGGGATTATGGAAATCCCGTCGGGCTTTGGACAGGGCTTATCTTAGCGGGCTACTACGTTAACAATTTTGTTTTTGTAGCCCGTACTAGGTTAACATGATGCATTTATATTTGATATTGGATTAAGGTTTCTAGAAAGTTCTAGACAAAATGAAGAGCAATGAAAAGCAGTCACGACAAATAAAGGTGAATGGGTGTGCATGAAATACCAAATTTAAACAAATAAAGGTTGAGAACAGGGGGGAATGTGCATGTCATAATAAGGAAAATAATCCACACAAGCCATGTTGATTATGGTAAGAGCCTAAGTATAAATCCCTAGCAGAGTCATCATGCGGTCGCGCCTCGTTTTCTCGCGAAAGAGGGTTTCGACACTTTGACAACTCTTTTGAGTGGGAGGTAAAGTGTCAAAACAAGAAGAGTCACAACCTAACGATTCTTAAGGTGCGTTAAGGCACCTGCATGGAAATAACTATGTTTTACTAGTCAACGCCGCCAAAGATCGGGTAAGGGCTCAAATTACCTCAAAGAGGAGGTGTTAGGCAGTCTTGGAGGTCCACAACTGTGTATCTCGACCGAACATTAAACTATGTGTGTTATAATTATGCAAGATGATCAAATAAACACAGAGAAAAAGGGGCAAATAATTTTATTATGACACAATGAGAATTGATACAAATCTACAAGGGCATAACTATAATAGTCTATATTAGATCATTAAGTGTTTAAAGAGAAAAGGGAGGGGGTTCTAAGTTTTTTAGCCTAAAGGTTCACCCCGTGCAATATATATAATACTTTGCAACTTCCTTAAGATAGGGAGTTGCTCATATTATTCAGCGGGCACAAACTATCATCTCCTTCTACCCAATTACTATGTTAAATTTGTTTACCTAATGGCGCTCTAATTCAATTCTAATACGTACCCTATGCGTGCACTACCCGTCCCATGCATATGGTCCAGGAGGCATTGGACCTCTATTTGGGTGGTTCTAGACTTTGCTTAGGCTGCTAAAAATGATAAAACTAAGCGACTTTAAAAAAATAGGACTTCACTTAAGGACATGTAAAGGCTTAAGTTATCATCCACACTTAGACAACAAACGCATGCAACCAGTTTCAGATGCAAGGCGCCACTTTAAACTTATATACATGATTTGTAAACAGCTACACAGTTTAAGAGTATTTGTTAGTGATATGCTGCTTATTGAGATTATAAACTATAAGTTATTTAAAACCTACAAACATGATTGCTAAGTGATTTACGCAATAAGAGGGAGTTAAAACCATTGGAAATACTCATAATTACTCGTGTTTGATCCTATTGGCATGCTCTTTAAGAGAGTAGTAGTATGTTGTAGCTAGGTTCTAATAGTTGGCTGCTGAAAAATGATTTTATAACACTTCGTCTCTATACATGTTTCCTAGGAGAGCGATAGATATACAGTAGCTGATGAATCAATTAAGAAACAGTGGACATGATACCTAGATGAGGACCAGTAGAACATACGCTAGTATGATCCTATAGGCATGATATCTAATAAACATGATGTAGTTATGCAAATTGAAGGGTGGTTATTGGCACTTATTTCCTATAGGCATGCTGTCTAGCGACACATAGTAGAAGACATGGGAATAAATAAAGTACTGAAGCTCATGCTTTGATAATAAACAAGTTGTGTGAGTGTGTGATTCCCCTAATGGCATGATTTATACCACGATACATCGAAGTTTGAATAGCACATATGACAAGTTGGAATAACAAGTAAATCATACGAACCCTATAGGCATGTTTTCTACCCTTTCATGCAACCATTAGAATATTCCCCTTTTCCTAATTTCACTAACACCCCAATTGTTTATTACAAAATTATTCCAGACCAGATGAGGAATATAAGTATAGGTATTACAAAAAAAAAAATTATAGTAGGCCTACAACACACCTAAAGGAGATATCTAGTATTGCATGTGCCTTCAGCAAACTCCTTCTTCGCAAATACCATGGCCAGATCCAAACGAGGACTATTCGTATCAACACAACCCAAAAGTCATAGAGTAACTCAAGCCAACCCAAACAATCGCAAATTGACCATATGACCAAAATATTGAATTACACAGAAATAACTTACACAACCCAGATTTGAAATAATGTGAGGAAGAAATAACTAAATACCAGAGACAGCTCAAATTCCAGCAACAAAGAGAGTGATAGTGTGTCAGAGTTCACAAGGGTCTCAAATGGACCCCAAGCAGTGCTCACACTAGGGAGGTCAATAGAGAGAGTTTTGTGGCCTTGGCTTTCATCCGGACAAGAGTGGTAGATTCAGAATAGTGTTGGTAACAAAACGTGAGGGAACAGTGATCAAGTGATGGAATTTGAAGAGGTGCACTTGTATTTGAGCAAAAAACATAGCAGGGGTGATTAAACAAAGAATATAAAGAGAATCAACAAAACTCAAAGGACATGTTTATATCACAAGTTCAAACACATAGCATATTGGGCAGGAAACATTTTCTAGATAGCAGGGGAATCAAGTTTTCTAAGATTACAAGATTAACATACAAAGGTGCACTATGTTAAACGAGACTAAAGTAAAGCACTAAATTAAACGATTTAAAGCCTAAGGGTCCAAATTATGTTGAACACCAGGAAATAGACATGACAACTTAAATCAATAAGGCAAGACAGTGTCAAACATTATGAGGAAACACAAGTTAAGATAGCTACTCTAAAGGTCCAAACTAATAACCAGGGAATAAAGGATTAAGCAAACCAAAGACATAATACGTGACAAAAGTAGACATGGGAGCAGATCATAGCTAGAGTGAAGGTCATAACATGTATTAGGACACATATTAGTGCATCATAATTCCCAAGGTCTTCAAATGAACCCCGGGCAGTGCTCGCCCAAAGAAAAATTGAAAAAATCGAATTTTGGAAGCCTTAGCTTTCAGCTGGCCAATATCCAAGAGAATGAGAGAATAATTGAGTGACAGGCCTTAGTCTTTAGTGAATCTCGTGATTAGAAGTCTATCCATAAGGGGAACAGGGGTGTGATTTATATAGTGTTGAAGTTGAATGAACAAACAAATATTAGACATATATAAGGAAAGAAATCAAGTAAACATGGACAAAAAAGTAAAATCTCGCATGCAAATCAGTAGAGTAATCGGGAAGGAAAAATATCAAACTCCAAACCCTAGTCAGGGTTTTAGAACTCAAAATTGGCCAATTGGTAAGAAGAATCAAGTTTCTCTTCGTGTATGTGGACAGGATATTGTGAAAATCTCCAAGATTGAGTTGATTCGTGTCCGATATAGAGGCGGTATTTGTCAAAATTGGGCAAATACCTAAGTAACGTCATAAACGTGTGACTAGTACCAAAGGTACCCAAACATGGTAAGCAAATAATGGAAAAATCCCATTATTAGTGAGATTAGGAGACGGAATTAAGGAGGAGGCGACTAGATTTCTTCATAAGAGAAAAGAGGAGAGCTGAGCGCGTTTAGGGGTGGCGGATTAAAGGGAATGGGTAGGGTTTTTGTCACGACCCCAATCCTAAACCGGCCGTGATGGCGCCTATCGTTGAACTAGGCTAACCAATAATCACCTATTTAAAGTTTCTTTCGAAATCCCAACCAATTTCAAGAATTTCATAAAATATACGGAATTTACTAAATACATTAGGCCAATATACAGTGCAACCAACCCCAAAACCCAGAGCCAACATGTCATGAGCATCTAAGAGAAATATGCCAAAAAGGTATACTATTATAATACAAAACCTCCGAATAAATAGCTAGATACAACAAGAAAGGGAAAACAGAGATGTTGCGGACGCTGAACAACTACCTCTATATCCCGCACTCCGGCTCTGCATGGAAAAGATAGCTAATGCTCGGTATCTGCACCTGAATCTGCACACAGGGGTGCAGGGAGTAATGTGAGTACGCCAACTCGGTAATAATGAAAATAAATCAAGTCTAAGCAGCAAGAAAACACATAAAAATCAGTATCATCGATTCATAATATACACACCCTTTCTTTCCAACAGTACATACATAGATATATGAAATCATCATGCCTTAAAACCAACTTCAGGAAAATCCTTTAAAAATGTATATTTTCAACAATTCTAGACCGAAGATTTAGTATGAAAATGAAATAAATCATAAGTAGCCCCTCGGGCAAAAACCTGAATCATAATTCACCCATGGGGCAGAACATCACTTAGTACCTCACAGCCACTCAGTATCCGCCCCTCGGGCAACCTCACGGTCACTCATGCCTCCCAATCACTCATCACTCGGCACTCAGCACTCAGCACTCAGCACTCAGTAGGTACCTGCGCTCACTAGGGTGTGTACTGACTCCGGAGGGGCTTCTTCAGCCCAAGCGCTAATATCAAGCCACCTCGTGGCGTATCATATCCTCACAATCAGGCCCTCAGCCTTACTCAGTCAGAACCTCTCAAAAGCCCCTCGGGTGTATCAGTAAAACGGGGTACTCAAACCAAAATATCATTTTTAAATCTCAAAGTAGTGTAAATCAGGCTATGTTTCGAAATCATCAATAAACAGTGAGGAAATATCAGTAAAAGCCCCTAAAGGGTCTAAACAAGTCGGCACGAGGCCCCAAACATGGCTTATAGCCCAAATATTGCAATAATCTTTAGAACATGATTTAACATATGATTTAGAGTAAAATACGCAACTTAATAGTAGCCGCGAAGAAGACCCAGTCCTATCACTGCGTGCCACATACTCGTCATCTGACATGTGCGCCATTCTAAAATCAGTGAGAAATATGAAGTCCGGGGGTTCATACCCTCAGGACAAGACTTACAACCATTACTTACCTCTGCCGGGCCACAATACTAGTCTGCTATGCTCTTGCCCCTCAAATTGGCTCCAGATTGCTCCAAATCGAACCAAAACCAGTTTAACATCATTAACATACACTAAAGGAACACAAACCAATCGAAATGTATCAAATACAAGAATCTCAAAGTTCGGCAAAACCCGAGCCCCAGGCCCACGTCTCAGAATTCGATAAAATTTACATCACCAGAAACCTCGTCCTCCCACGATTCTACACATACCATAAACACCACAATCGGACCACAATTGCCTACCCAAATCGCCAAAAGAATATTCCAACCCTCCACCCATTTTTCCCAACCTTTTTCCACTCTAATCCTTCAATTTACAAGCCTAATCCGAACAAAATAGCATAAAAATTACTTTAATAACCCGGGAACTTACCTCCACTGAAGACACACAGATTCTCTCTACAAATTGACTTCAAATGAGCTCCAACCGCATGCAACAATGGTAAAATGACTAAAATTTCACGGAGGCTTTCTTTTATAATATTTTGCCCATCAATTCTGCACATGTGGACCTTTAATCGCACATGTGGACCCGCACCTGCGGTCCCAGGTGTGCACCTGCGAAGGAAGGAATAGGAACACCCTGGTCCGGAACAGAACGGCCAGGTGGATCCAAAAGTCGGGGACTCCCACTCACCCGCACCATCGGGTAAAGATTTCAGTCCTACACTTGGGGTGGCATCGGCCTATAAGCCGAGCCGAGCTCTCTTCTTTGGTGCCATTACTGAAAATTTTGGAACAAAGCACGAGTTAGAGGAGAATATTCTCACTTTCCACTTCACTGAAAGATAAGAATATTAATGAAAAGAGTGTTTACTAAATGTCCATGTAGCCCCCTAATTATAGATGTGGTCGACAACAAACCGATAAGAAGGGCTCTACTAGACACGGCTCCGAGACATCATAGGACACTTTTAAAACCTTAGGCTCTGATACCAAGTTTGTCACGCCCCAAAATCGAGGGACGTGACCGGCAGTCAACTGGGTGACCCCAGTCAAGCGAACCTGATTTGCCTTTCCTATCCCACACGTTACCCCGTGATTTCAATATACATCATTCAAATATAATAGCCATTTATAACTTAAGCATAAACTTCCAACTTGAAGTCACTTCTACTTTTTATCATTACTAATACATGATACCAAATACTTACAAAATACATACAACATTAACAACGTGGACCACGATTCCAAACCGTACGCTTACTACCCAAAATACATATATACTTCCCCCACATTGTGTCTACGGAGCCTCTACAAGTACAAAAGATTTATATACTACTTGCCGGCAACAAGGCCCTGACTATATCGTACACTACACCATAAACTTAAATTAAGGTGACATGAGTCACACGTGGCCCCGGGAGGGAGTGGGGCTCATTCGAACAACTGACGGAAGTGAGAGGAGGCACTACGGACGGTTGGCTGAATTAGCTGTTGTAGAACCACCAACATTTATATAAGAAAATGTAGCGCCCCCGGTAAAAGGGAAGTTAGTACTGTGGAATATTACTAGTATGTATGAACAAACTTTATCCCAAGTACAATCAAACAATACAGAAGTAAGAAACAGTAATAGAACCAATCAATCAATGCACGTGGAAAAGAACAACCAAATCATCAAGTTTCACAATATCTCATTTTCCCCTTTCAACATTACCATATTCAAGAGTTTCCCCGATTTTTCATTTCGATGGTGATAACGATCACATTCCGAACTTATTACCTCGACCACCCTTATTACCTCGGCCACCCTTGTTACCTCGGTCACCCTTGTTACCTCGATCACCCTTATTGCCTCACACCTTGTCAAGCTTATTGCTTTATGTTGCGGCGTGCAACCCGATCCCACTTGACAATCATATTTCATAACGCAACCACAAATAATTACATCACAAGAATCCTCATTTCAAGGAATAAAAGTTCATATCAACAATTTATGTATTTGGGCCTAAGGCACCATAAATCTCATCAAGTAGTAATTTCATGAACACGGTGTTTCCACAATCGCTCAATCCAGTTACATTATTTTACAATACTCTTTTTCATTACTTTCCAGGTATGGCTTTCCACTATTTTACACATTCCCACATTTGAGCACATTATCAATCTTTCGTTCATTACACATAAAACACCTTTCACAACCTCATACAACACAGTAGCATGAAAATCAACCAGGAAAATCAGAGAATAGAATCTTACGCCTCAACACGTCTGAACAATCAATTCACATATTTCCAAACAAGGTACACATATCAAATACTCGGACCCAACAAGAGTATTCCACGAAGTTTAAAGTTAGCCATACATACCTCGAATCAGGATTTTTCCTTAATTTCTATCTCAAATCACCGGGCCTTCTAGCACCTTCAATCTAATTCATAATGCGACACATTTAAACTTAGAATTAGGAATCATGAACATGTCTTGAACTCATTTGAGCTCTCTATTAAACACTAGGTGATCTTTTTAGATTAAATAACCCTTCTTTAGTGAAAGATTACCCCAACATATTTTCCTTAACTAGATTATGGTAGATCGGGTACATGCATGCAAGGTTCTTAACCCCGTCTTTATGAACTATCCTACCCATGTTTCATTTTAACAAAATCTGAAAATTTAGGGTTAATGGGGTGGAAGCTTACCTCTTAAAGTGAAGAAATTTGTGTTCTACTTGATTAGTTCAAAGCTTGAGTGATGAAGGAAGACCAATTTGATGAAGTTGGGACTTTCTCTCTCTAGAACCCAATCTTTCCTCTCTCTAATATCCCAGAAAAATGGTTAAAAATGAAGACGAGGGGTGTTTTTAAAGGACTTGGGTCGGGTGTTAAAATTAGAAATATAGAAGCCCGCCACAAGAATGCGGTCAGGAATGCGTTCGCATTCCTAACATGCGGTCCGCAGAACCGGCCGCATAAGGGCCCTCATGATGGGCCAAAATTCGAAACACACTGTCCAGGTATGCGCCATTGTGCGGTCCGCATACACGTTATTCAATCGCATAAAAGCGTCGCATAACATCCCTCCCAAAACCAAAGGCAACAATGCGACAGCTATGCGGTCCGCAAAGCTGAAATGCGATCGCATATTGGACCTCATAGTTGACCTCAAACGGGACAGTGATCTGCCCGTGTATGCGACCATTATGTAGTACGCATACACGTTATGAAACCGCATAGTGCATGGCATAACAACTATTTTCTGGAAAAAATTAATCTTTAGGTCTCGGGGTACTCTTTACTCAATTTAATTCCAATTTAAAAATTTCCACAGTAAAAACAACTCGGAGACTCATTCGGGCATTATTTTAAAACGAGAAAATGTTACAGGTCTTCACAAAGGGCCCTCAAGATGGGCCAAATTTCAAAACACACTACCCAGGTATCCGACCATTGTGAGGTCCGCATACACGTTATGCGCTCGCATATTGCGTCGCATAACTTCCCTCCCAAAACCAAAGGCAACAATGCGACAACTATGTGGTCCGCAGAACTGAAATGCGATCGCATATTGGACCGTATAGTTGACCTCAAATGGGGCAGTGATATGCCCGTGTATGCGACCATTATGCAGTGGCATACATGCTTTGCGACCGTAGAGTGCATCGCATAGAACCTATTTTCTGGAAAATTTATTCTTTAAGTCTCAGGTAAGTTTTACTCAATTTAGGTCCGTTTTAAAAATTCCCACAGTAAAAACAACTCAGGGACTCATTCGGGCATTATTTTAAACGAGAAAATGTTACGGGTCTTTACATCCTCCCCCCCTTAAAAATCATTCGTCCTCGAATGAGGTTTTTGGAAATCAATTAGTTTTTAAAACATGACATGAAATTTCCAGATTTTCACTAACTCCAATATTTCAGAAAAATTTTGCCAGAGTTCCCTTTCTAATTAGATCTACCTACCTATCAGAGAGACCCCGAAGCACATTTCCAAGCACCATTACACAGTTTTAATCACCCAATAACACACACAACATTGTTACCTTGACAATTGGAAATTATTCAATCATATTGTGAACTACACATAGTTCTTTCTTCTTATACCACAAATTTGCACACGATTTCCATTTTCGCACGTAACTTGGTCGTTTTAATGAGTCCTACACAACCCAATCACCTCAATATACTATATTCATTTCAATTAATCATTACCAACCTACTCTACCATTAATCACTTTCCTAACACATATGTTCCACAAATCTTTCATTTACCTCAAGGAATACACACTACCCAAATAGAACAACGGGTTCAGGTTTAGCACACATTGGGAGATTACAACAATAAGGAAATTAGGGGAAGATGGGGTGCTTTTGCACAAATGGGGATTTTTTCTTTCATCTCATTTTCCGCTTCCCACGTGGCTTCCTCAATGTGCTGACTTTGCCACAATACTTTAGCTGAAGAAATTTCTTTGTTCCTCAATCTACGGACTTGTCTATCAAGAATAGCAACCTGAATCTCTTCATATGAGAATTATTCATTAACCTCAATAGTCTGAACTGGCACGATGGCTGATGGATATCCAACCACTTTCTTCAACATGGACACGTGCAACACCGGGTGCACTAACGACAATTCAGGGGATAATTCCAACCTATAAGCCACTTGTCCTACCCTTTGAGCAATCCGATATGGCCCGACATACCTTGGGCTCAATTTTCCTTTCTTCCCAAACCGCATTACTCCCTTCATGGGAGATACTTTCAAGAATACCCAATTATCTACTTGGAATTTCAATACTCTTCGACGAACATTCGCATAGGATTTTTGACGGCTCTAAGCGGTTTTCATCCTCTCCCGAATGGCTCTGACATTTTCCAATGCCTGGTGCACAAGATCTGGCCCTAACAATTCTACTTCACCAACCTCGAAGCACCCAATCAGAGATCTACACCTCCTTTTGTACTATTCCTCCAATGGGGCTATCTGAACACTAGCGTGAAGCTGTTATTGTAAGAAAATTCGATAAGCGGTAAATGATCATCTCAACTACCCTTGAAGTTCAAAACACAAGCTCGTGACATATCTTCAAGCGTCTGAATAGTCTGCTCCGCCTGACCATTAGTCTGCGGATGGAAAGTTGTGCTGAGGTTTACCTGAGTACCCAAACCTTGCTGAAATTTCCCCCAAAATTTAGCCGTGAACTTGGCTCGTCTGAGATAATGGAAACTGGAGTACCATGAAGCCTGACTATTTCCTTCGTATACAACTGAGCATATTGTTCTGCAGTATCAGTGGACTTGACCGGCAAGAAGTGCGCTAATTTTGTGAGTCGATCCACTATCACCCAAATTGAGTCGAACTTGTGCTGAGTGCGAGGTAATCCTACCACTAAATCCATGTTGATAATTTCCCATTTCCACATTGGAATTTCCATAAGCTAAGTTAACCCACCAGGCCTCTGATGCTCGGCCTTCACCTGCTGACAATTCGGACACTTAGATACAAAGTCCGCCACACCATTTTTCATACCGCTCCACCAATAAATCTCCCGGAGATCTTGATACATTTTCGTAGAACCGGGGTGCACGGAATACCCTGAATTGTGAGCTTCCGCCATCACCCTCTCCAGAAGATTGTCCACATCAGGAACACAAAACCTTCCCTGGCACCGCAAAACACCATCATCGCTACCGAGTGAAAAAGCCAAAATTTTGCCATTCAAAACAGCCTCCTTCAGCTCCGCCAATGCTGGATCAATAAACTGCTTCTCCTTGACTTCCGCTACAAGTGATGATTCTTCCCTATTATGCACCATGACTTTCCCCTCGTCTAAGGTCGAGAGGCGGACCCCCAGACTAGCCAATTGACAAACCTCCAGAGCCATCGGCCTCTGATCTTCCTCCAAATGAGCCCGACTACCCATAGACTTCCGACTGAGAACGTAGGTACTTTCCCTGGATTGTATAGAATGTTCATATCAAAATCCTTAAGCAATTCTAACCATCGTCGCTGCCTTAAATTCAACTCCTTCTGCTTGAACAAGTATTGGAGACTCTTGTGGTATGAGAAACGTCCACATGGACCCCATACAAATAAAGTCTTCGTAATTTTAATGCAAACACAACTGCCGCGAGTTATAAATCATGCATCGGATAATTATTCTCGTGATTCTTGAGTTGCCTGGAAGCATATGCTATAACCTTCTCGTGTTGCATCAATACACATCCCAAACCAACCCTTGAAGCATCACCATAAACCACAAATCCCTTCGTGCCTTCTGGCAAAGTTAACACCGGTGCTGAAGTCAATCTAGATTGGTCGAAAAAATCATCTATCCGAGGAAATGGATACTTGTTTTTGATAGTGACTTTCTTGAGATCCCGATAATCAATACACATCCGAAGCGACCCATCCTTCTTCCTGACGAAAAGAACCGGAGCGCCCCACGGCGACACACTCGACCGAATGAACCCCTTCTCTAATAAGTCTTTCAACTGCTCTTTTAACTCCCTCAACTCGGCTGGCGCCATTCTGTATGGTGGAATAGATATTGGCTGCGTATCTGGCAATACTTCAATCCCAAAATCGATCTCTCTATCTGGCGAATCCCTGGATGCTCATCCGGAAATACATCAACAAACTCATTCACGACTGGGACGGACTCGGGGGAAGACACTTCCGAAGTGGTGTCCGCAACCCGGACCAAATGATAAACACACCCCTTTTTAATCATATTCGAGGCCTTAAGGTAGGAAATAAACCTACCCTTTGGCACCACACTTTTACCCTTCCACACAATAACAGACTCATTAGGGAACTCAAGTCTCGTAATTCTGGTTCGGCAGTCGAGTTTAGCAAAGAACCAGTAGAGCCAATCCATTCCCATGATAACATAGAAATCTACCATCCTTAGTTCGACAGGATCGGCCGTGGTATCTCGACCACACACCGTGACAACACAATTCCTATATGCTCGTGCCGCTGTAATGTACTCACCAACCGGAGTCGACACAGAGAATGGCTCATGAAGTTGTTCAGGTTCTATCCCAAAACTTGAAGCAAAAAATGGGGTAACATAAGACAATGAGGACCCCAGATCAATGAGAGCATAACAATCAAGGGCTTGAACAACCAGAATACCTGTAATAACATCTGGAGAAGCCTCCGCACTCTGGCGACCACTCGAAGCATAGAACCGACTGGATCCACCTCTACCACGACCTCCACCTCTAATTTCACCATGCCCTGCTGAAGCTAGAGGACGTACTGAAGATGCGGGGACTGAAGAACCGGACGGCTGAGGAAGACCACTACCCATGCCCTTACTGGGCGCACGACAATCCTGCCGAATATGACCTCTCACCCTACAATCGTAGCATACCGGGATATCCAAGTAACAAGGCTCGATATGGAACCTCCCACACTTAGGGCATGGAGCCCTCCTTTACTGCTGGAACCTCCCTCCTGGACGACTGGACTGATGGGGTCTCCTACTGTCTGATCCTAGTCCCCAGCGACTGTTCTACTGATAATGGTGCACTGATGGTGATGCACTGGATGAGGGCTGAGCATAAGACTGGGATGGCCTTGATGGTCCTCTCCCCTGAACTGCTCTCCCTCCTCCAACTGAACTCCCCAAGTGGCTCGCTAATCGGGCCCTGCTGATACTCTCCATCTACGACCTTATCTTCAATTTTCTAGCCTCTGTGTCCTGGGCAAATCCCACTATCTTATTATAATTCATGTCTGAGTGCAAAGAAGTTGTAGCAAAAAGTGATGAAATGCAAAAACTTATTAAAAACTCACCCAGCCTCTGAGGACCCCATCTAAATATATCAAAAACTCCCAAAACATAACGCAAACCTACTTGAGGCCTGAAATCACACATAATAACATCAAAATCATAAATCGAACCTCAAATAGAGCTTAATGAACTATTTCAAACTTTCAAATTTTAAAACATACATCGAACCATATCAAATCAACTCGGAATGCCTCAAATTTTTCACACAAGTTCCAAATGACATATCGAACCTATTCAACCTCTCGAAACAATAATCCGAACATAATAACATCGATGTGAACTCCCAATCAAACTTATGAACATTCCAAACCTTCATTGCCAGCTTTCGTCAAACAGTACAGAAACCTTCTAGAGACATCCAAATGCAAATCCAGCCACACGTACAAGTCCAAAGTCACCAGCTGGACTTAACAAAACCATCAAAACTCTGATATGGGGTCAAATACGCACAAAAAAGAAAAGTTTTTTTCACGCGAACGTGTGATTTCTCCATCATTCAAGATATTATGTAAAATAACAAATTACTGAATACAATGAGTTAAACGTAAATTAAAGTAAAAAGAAAATTTTTTGTAAGGTAAATGTTCACTTTAAAATCTAAAATGGAGTAGATAAAACTCAACCTAATATAAGAAATGATCAAATTCGAAAATAATTTATATTTTGATTCTATAAAAATTCAAGTTTCATTTATGAATGAAGTTAGACAGCACAACTCTTATTAGTTTACTCAAGAGTTACTCTTATTGGATATGTGTGTAAATTTTCAGGTCAATCGGATGTGTTTTGGATTGTTTCGGCATCCTTGGTGAAATTTAGAAGTTTCAAAGTTCATATGCTTGAATTTGATGTGATTTTGGTGTTTTTGCATTGTTTCTCGTGTTTCGAAGGCTCGACTAAGTTTGAATGAGGTTATGGAATATCTTGGTATGTTTGGTTGGGGCCTCGAGGTGCTCGGGATTGATTTCGGATGGTTAACGGAGGTTTGGACTTAGGAATTTGCAGCAAAGTTGCTGCTGGTGTAATTTTACTGGTGTGGCCGCACCTGCGGATGGGGAGCCGGAGGTGCGGGTGCGCAAAAACAGAAAGGAATCCGCAGATGCGGAATTTGGGCAGCTCAGTGTGGGACCGCACCTACGGAGTCACAGGTGCGGAATTTGGACTTTAGTGGAATTGCGCAGGTGCGCACCGCAGGTGCAGGTCCGCAAGTGTGAAGAATGGTCCGCATGTGCGGATTAACTGGGTAGGAGGTATCAATAGGTGCCTCCATGAAATTTTGGCATTTTTCATCATTTTGCATGCGGGTTGAGCCAATTTAGGAGCAATTTGAAGGAGGATTTCGAGAGTCTTCAGTGGAGGTATGTTTCTCGGACTATAAACTCGTTTCCATGTTATTATATGACATATTAGGCTTGGAATTTGTGGAGTAAATTGCATAGATTGGGGGTTTGGGGCTTGGAAAATTGAGACTTGTAATTAAGGAAATTAGGGGTTGTTTGTGGTCAGATATTGATACATTTTATATGTATAGACGGGAAGGGATAAGGATTCTTGTGAGTGATTTTTATCAAATTCCGAGACGTGGGCCCGGGGCTCGGGCTTGGCCAATTTCGGAAAATTGTGCTTAAAATTGATAGCTTTCGATTGAGTTTTGTTCCTTTAGCGTATATTGCTTATGTTAATCTAGTTTTTATTAGATTCGGAGCAATCGGGAACCTATTCGAGGGGCAAGAGCATCGCGGATTAGTATTGTGGCCCGGTGGAGGTATGCAATGGCTATATATCTTGTCCTGAGGGTATGAAACCCCGGACTTCGTATTTCTCACTATTATTAGAGTGGAACACACGCCGGATGGCGAGTGTGTGGCATGCACTGATTTCTAGATTTGGACTTGATCCTCTTCGTGGCAACTATTCAGCTGCGTATTTTACTCTAAACCATATCTTAAATTGCAGTCTAAAACTACTGCTATATTTGGGCTGTAAGCCATGTTTGGGGCCTCGTGATGACTTGTTTAGACCCCTTGGGTCTTTTTTCTACTATTTTTCCTCACTTTGTTGACTTATAATTTACACTCAGTCATGTTATGTTTAACTGATTTCGAAACTCGGCCTTATTTACACTATTTTGAGATATAAAATGATGTTTTCGGTCGAATACCCCGTTTTACTGATACGCCTGAGGGGCGTTTTGAGAGTTGCTGACTGAGTGATGTTGAGGGCCTGATTAATGAGGATATGATATGCCACGAGGTGGCTTTATTTTAGCGCTTGGGCTGAAGGAGCCCCTCTGGAGTCTGGACATACCCCCATTGAGCGCATGTACCTGCTGACTGTGAGTGCCAAGTGACGAGTGATTGGGAGGCATGAGTGACAGTGAGGTTGCCCGAGGGGCTGATACTGAGTGACTTTGAGTTATGCTTATTGTGACTGATGATTATATTTTATGTGTTCCTTGATATTTAGACTTGATTTATTTCCATTACTACTGAGTTGGCGTACTCACATTACTCCTTGCACCCCTGTGTGCAAATACAGGTGCTGATACCGAGTGTTAGCCATCTATTTCCGTGCGGGGCTGGAGTCGGGACATAGAGGTAGCTTTTCAATGTCTGCAACATCTCTTTTTTCCCTTCTTATTTTGTACCTAGTTCTTTGTTCCGAGGTTTTGTATTATTACAGTAGAATTTTTTGTATATTCCTTAGATGCTCATGACATGTTGACTCCGGATCTTGGGAATGGTTTTAGACTGTTTAACTGTTTGTTTTGCTTAATAGATTCTGTAATTTATAGGAAATTAATTGGAAATTTTGGAAAGAATCTGTAAGTATGTGGTTGTTGGCTAGCCTAGTTCCATGGTAGGCGCCATCACGGCCGGTTAGGATTTAGGGTCGCACAAGTTGGTACCAAAGCCTATGTTACATAGGATCAACGGTCACGAGCAGGTTTAGTAGAGTCTTGCGGATCGGTACGGAGACGTCTGTACTTATCCTCGAGAGGTTGCAGAACCCTTAGGAACAGTCAAATTTTTCTTGAATTATGTCGTGCCATTTTTGTTAATTCTGTAAATCTAAACTTCTGGCGTTTCATTCTCTCATAGATGGTGAGGACTCGCGCTACCGATCATGGTGATCAGCCCCTAGCTAGACCAGCAAGAGGTCGAGGCTGTGGTAGAGGTAGGGGACCAACCCGTGCAGCGGCCGGAGCAATACCAGTTAATCCCCTACTATTCAGGATCAGGTTCCCACCGCAAATGCTCCAATGGGACAGGCTCAGGCACCGGCGATGTCTATTGTTATTCCGGGTCTTTAGGAGACCTTGGCCAAGATCTTGACTGTATGTACCACCCTTGCTCAGGCAGTTGCCGCTACTTCTCAGGCCGGGGGAGGCAGTCAGACTCCAGTTGCCCGGACATCTGAGTAGGTTACTCAGAGCCATCAGACACCGGGGGCGGTTCTAACCCAGCCATTTTCTCCAACTCGGGACTTCGTGGTTCCAAATATGCCAAAGGACAAGCATCGTAGACTGGAGAGATTTAGTATACTTCAGCCTCCGACATTCAGTGGTACTGAGGGCGAGGATGCCCAGGGTTTTCTGGATAAGTGTTAGAAGATGATGTGTACTGTTGGGATTGTGGAGATCAGTGGAGTCTCGTTTGCTACTTTTCAGTTTTTTGGTGCTGCTTTCACTTTGTGGGAGTCTTTCGAGAGTCGTAGGCTTGTTGGTTCAGTACCCCTTACCAAGAAATAGTTCCCCACTATCTTCTTGGAGAAGTATGTACACCAATCTCACAAAGAGGAGCAACGCACTCATTTTAAGCAGCTGCGCAGGGGGAGCTATTGGTGACGCAATATGTGATGCGGTTTTCATACTTGGCTTGTCATGCCACTGCGTTGGTCCCTACTGATAGGGAGAGGGTTAGGAGGTTTGTTGATGGCCTCACTTATCAGCTTCGCCTTTTCATGACTCGGGAGATAGTATCAGATGCTACATTCGAGAAGGTTATTGATATTACTTGAGATATTGAGTCGGTTCACCGCCAGGAGCGAGAGGAGAGGAAGCCCAAGAGGCCACGTGGATCGGGTGATTCTAGTGGTGCTCCTTCTAGGGAGGCAATTTCAGCATGGTAGAGGCCATTCATTCTGGCCTCCTTAGTCAGTCTGTTAAGCCTATAGTGGTGCATCTTCAGGGCATGGTCCCCGCAGTTCTCAGCCAGGATGTTCTTCATTCGGTGCCCTCCTAGGCTAGAGTGCAGCTCGAGCACCACCAGTTCAGAGTTCCTCTATGCATGATTCTTCTAGCGGCCATTCTGGTGCGAGGGGTTTCTATCAGTCCCCGTCTCCAGCTCCAGGGAGTTGCTTTGAGTGCAGAGAGTTTGGGCACATGTGGAGGCAGTTTCCACGTCGTTCTTGTGGTTTTTCTCAGCATAGAGTCCAACCCTCGACTTCAGCTCCAGTTACTTCACTACCCGCCCAGACAGCCGAGGGTGGTAGTCAGTTAGCTAGAGGCCGCCCTAGATGGGGATTTCAAGCAGGTGGACATCAAGCCAGTATGTATTCGTTTCCAGCTAGGCCATATACTATGGCCTCCGATGCAGTGATTGCAGGTATTTTCTCTGTCTGTCACCGAGATGCTTTGGCTTTATTTGACCCTGGTTTTATATATTCTTACGTCTCGTCATATTTTGCCCATTTCGTAGATATGCCTCGTGAGTCATTAGTTACGTTTGTTCATGTGTCGACTCTGGTGGGAGATACTATTATTGTGGACCATGTGTATCGTCCGTGTGTGATATCTATTTGGGGTATGGAGACCCGAGTAGACCTACTGTTACTCAACATGGTCGATTTTGATGTGATATTGGGCATGGATTAGTTATCTCCGTGTCATGTTGTTCT
This sequence comes from Nicotiana rustica, assembly GCA_005239535.1. Lineage (NCBI taxonomy): Eukaryota > Viridiplantae > Streptophyta > Magnoliopsida > Solanales > Solanaceae > Nicotiana > Nicotiana rustica. The sequence continues at coordinate 258,797 of ML473106.1, read as the reverse complement.
TGATTGTCACGCTAACACTGTGACCTTAGCTATGCCAGGATGTACGAGGGTTGAGTGGAGAGGTTCTTCTGAGTATGTGCCTAGCAGGGTTATTTCCTGCCTGCAGGCTCAACATATGGTTGAAAAGAGGTGTTTATCGTATTTGGCCTTTGTGAGGGATGTTAGTGGTGAGACTCCCGCTATTGATTCGGTTCTTGTGGTCCGTGATTTTTCGGACATGTTTCCTTCAGACCTGCCAGGCATGCCACCTGACATGGATATTGACTTTGGTATTGACCTGGTGCCAGGCACTCAGCCTGTTTCTGTTCCACCTTATCGTATGGCACCAGCGGAGCTAAAGTAATTAAAGGAGAAGCTTCAGGAACTCCTAGATAAGGTGTTTATTCAGCCGAGTGTGTCACTTTGGGGTGCACCGATGTTGTTTGTAAATAAGAAAGATGGTTCTATGCGTATGTGTATTGATTATCGACAGCTGAACAGGGTTACGGTGAAGAACCGGTATCCCTTGCCTCACATAGATGACTTATTTGATCAGTTGCAGGGTGCCAGGGTATTTTACAAGATTGACATGTGTTCCGCCTATCATCAGTTGAAGATTCGGGGGCCAGACATTCCGAAGACTACTTTCAGGACTAGATATGGTAATTATGAGCTTCTGGGTATCAGCCTTTATGCACTTGATGCACAGTGTCTTCCGGCCTTATCTAGATTCTTTCGTCATCGTGTTTATTTACGATATCCTGGTTTATCCAAATCTCGGGAGGATCATGAGCAGCATTTGAGAGTTGTGCTTCAGACCTTGAGGGAGAAGAGATTGTATGCAAAATTTTCGAAGTGTGAGTTCTGCCTTGACTTAGTAGCATTCTTGGGGCACGTGGTGTCCAGTGAGGGTATTCAGGTCGATCCAAAGAATAGAGAGGCGGTGCAGAGCTGGCCAAGACCGTCATCAACTACTGAGATTCGCAGTTTCCTTGGTTTGGCAGGGTACTATCGCCGTTTCGTAGAGGGATTTTTATCTATTGCAGCACCTATGACCAGACTGAACCGGAAGGGTGCTCAGTTTAGGTGGACTAAGGAGTGTGAGGAGAGCTTTCAAAGGCTTAAGTGAGCTTTATCTACATCTCTGGTATTGGTTTTACCTACGAGTTCAGGTTCTTATACAGTTTACTGTGACGCCTCGAGAGTTAGCCTTGGAGCGGTTTTGATGGAGGATAGTCGGGTGATTTCCTACGTGTCCAGACAACTGAAGGTGCACGAGAAGAATTATCCAATGCACGATCTTGAACTAGAAGCTATTGTCTACGCCTTGAAGATTTGGCATCATTACTTTATGGAGTGCATTGTGAGATTTTCACTGATGACAGTAGCTTGCAGCATCTGCTTAAGCAAAAGGATCTGTATTTTCGTCAGAGGAGATGGTTGGATATTCTCAAGAATTATGACCTCACTATTCTATATCATCCAGGGAAGGCCAATGTAGTGGACGATGCCCTGAGTCGCAGAGCAGATAGCTTGGGGAGTCTAGCCTACCTTCCAGCAGCTGAGTGAGCTTTAGCACTTGATGTTCAGGCTTTAGCGGGTCAGATGGTGAGATTGGATCTATCAGAGCCCCCGCGGGTATTGGCTTGTGTAGCCTCCAGGTCTTCTCTTTATGATTAGATTAGATTAAAGCACGCCATTATGATGATTCAAACTTTCTCGTTCTTTACGACAGGGTTCGTCGCGGTGATACCAGGGATATGGTTATTGGTGATGATGGGGTCATGAGGATGCAGGGCCGGATTTGCGTGCCCAATGTGGATGGACTTCGAGATTTGATTATAGCTGAGGCCTATAATTCGCGGTATTCCATCCATTCGGGTGCCGCAAAGATGTATTAGGATCTGAGACAAAATTGCTGGTGGAGGTGGATTAAGAGGGATATTGTTGAGTTCGTGGCTCGGTGTATCAACGGTCAGCAGGTCAAGTATGAGCACCAGAGACCGGGTGGATTGCATCAGAGATTATATTATCCGCAGTGGAAGTGGGAGCGAATCACCATGGACTTTGTAGTTGGGCTCCCACGGACTTCGAGGAGGTTTGATGCTATATGGGTTATTGTGGATCTGCTGACCAAGTCCGCGCACTTCATTCATGTTGGTACTACTTATTCTTCAGAGTGGTTAGCTAAGATTTACATCAGGGAGATTCTCATATTGCATGGGGTTCCAGTTTCTATTATTTCTCACAGAGGTACTTAGTTCACATCTCAGTTTTGGAGGGTCGTGCAAAGGGAGTTAGGTACTCAGGTCGAGTTGAGCACATCGTTTCATCCTCAGAACGATGGGCAGTCGGAGCGTACTATTCAGATTCTGGAGGATATGTTGCGTGCCTGTGTCATTGATTTTTGGGGTTCATGGGACCAGTTTCTACCACTCACGGAGTTTGCATATAATAATAGTTATCCGTCGAGTTTCCAAATGGCTCCGTATGAGGTTTTATACGGTAGGAGGTGCATATCTCCGGTTGGTTGGTTCAAGACGGGCGATGCTACGCTATTGAGCATAGACTTGGTTCTGGTTCATGATGCGTTGGGTAAGGTGATGTTGGTTCAGGAGCATCTTCGCACGGTGCAGTCTAGGAAGAAGAGTTATGCAGACCGAAAGGTCCGAGATGTGTCTTTCATGGTTGGGGAGAAGGTGCTACTGAAGGTGTCACCCATGAAGGGTGTTATAAGGTTCGGGAAGAGGGCAAAGCTGAGTCCCTGGTTCATTGGGCCATTTGAGGTGCTTCAGAGGATTGGGAAGGTGGCTTATAGACTTGCCTTGCCTCCGAGTTTATCGATTATTAATCCGGTATTCCACGTTTTGATGCTCCAAAAGTATGTTGGTGACCCGTCTCATGTTTTGTACTTCAACACGGTTCAGCTGGAGGGTGATATGTCAGATGAGGTAGAGCCAGTGGCTAATTTGGGTCGTCAGGTCAAAAAGCTAAGGTCGAAGGATATAGCTTAAGTGAAAGTTCGGTGGAGAGGACAGCCGGTGGAGGATGCCACCTGGGAGACCGAGCGGGAGATGCGGTGCAGATATCCTCACTTATTCGATAGTCCAAGTATGATTCTAGACCCATTCCAGGGCGAACATTATTTTAAGACGGGGAGGATGTAACGACACGGTCGGTCGTTCCGTGGGATTGGCCCTGTTTACACTATTTACGGTTTATCATATGTTTCTTAGCGTATTTATGTTGTGTTGGATCGGTTGGTTCGGGTTCGTAGTGGTTGTGGTGAGAACTGAGACACTTAGTCTCTTAAATTGACTTAGTAGTTAGAAAAGTTAAATGAGAGTTTATTTCTTGGTAAACGACCTCGGAATGTAGATCTTATGGCTCGCACAACTTCGTTAGGTTATTTGGGACTTAGAAGTGTGTTCGGAATGAAGTTTTGATGTCCGGTGTAAAATTAGGCTAGAATTGGTGAAAGTTAGTTTTTAGCGATTTCTGATCGGCAAGGGAAAACTGGCTATCGGGGTCGGAATGGAATTTCGGAAGTTGGAGCAGGTTCGTAATGTAATTTCAGATATGTGTGCAAACTTTCAGGTCAATCAGATGTGCTTTTGATGGTTTCAGCATCCTTGGTGGAATTTAGAAGTTTCAAAGTTCATAGGCTTCAATTTGATGTGATTTTGGTGTTTTTGAGTTGTTTTTGGTGTTTCAAAGGCTCGACTAAGATTGAATGAGTTTATGGGATGTGTTGGTGTGTTTGATTTGGGTCCCGAGGGGCTCTGGATTGATTTCGGATGGTTAAAGGAGGTTTCGACTTAGGTATATACAGCAAAGTTGTTGCTTGTGTCATTTTACTGGTGTGGCTGCACTCGCGGATGGGGAGCCGCAGGTGCGGGCCCGAAGAAGCATAAAGGAATCCGCGGATGCGGAATTTCGGTAGCTCAGCGTGGGACCACAGATGCAGACGTGGGACCGCAGATGCGGACGTGGGACCGCACCTGCGGAGCCGCAGGTGCGGAAAAGGAGTCGCAGGTGCAGAATTTGGACTTTTAGTGGAATTGCGCAGGTGCGTACCTGGGACCGCAAGTTTAGATCCGCAGGTGCGGTATAACTGGGCAGGAGATATAAATAGGTGCCTTCGCGAAATTTTGAAAATTTTCTTCATTTTGCATGCGGGTTGAGCAAATTTGGGAGCAATTTGAAGGAGGATTTTGAGAGTCTTCAGTGGAGGTAACTTTCTCGGACTATAAACTCGTTTCTATGTTATTATGTGACAGATTAGGCTTCGATAATTGATACTGTTAAATAAGGAAATTAGGGGTTGTTTGTGGTCGGATTTTGATACATTTTATATGTATAGACTCGGGAAGGGATAAGGATTCTTGTGATGCGATCTTAATCGAATTCGGAGACATGGGCCCGGGGCTCGGGTTTGTCCAATTTCGGGAATTATTGTTATACTTGATTGATTTCGATTGGGTTTTGTTCCTTTAGCGTATATTGATGATCTTAATCTAGTTTTGGCTAGATTCGGAGCAATCGGGAGCCGATTCGAGGGGTAAGAGCATTGCGGATTAGTATTATCGCCCGGTGGAGGTAAGTAATGGCTATAAATCTTGTCCTGAGGGTATGAAACTCGGGACTTCGTATTTCTCACTATTATTAGAGTGGCGTACACGCCGGATGACGAGTGTGTGGCGTGCCTTGATTTCTGGATTTGGACTTGATCATCTCCGTAGAAAATATTGAGCGGCGTATTTTACTCTAAACCATATGTCAAAATTGTGTTCTAAAACTACTACTATATTTTGGCTGTAAGCCATGTTTGGGGCCTCGTGCAAACTTGTTTAGACCCCTTGGGGGCTCTTTACTGCTATTTTTTCCCCACTGTGTTAAGTTATGATTTACACTCAGTCATGTTATGTTTAACTAATTTCGATACTCGGCCTTATTTACACTATTTTGAGATATAAAATGATGTTTTGGTTCGAGTACCCCATTTTACTGATACGCCCGAGGGGCTTTTTTAGAGTTGCTGATTGAGTGAGGCCGAGGGCCTGATTGGGAGGATATGATACCCCACGAGGTGGCTTGATTTCAGCGCTTGGGCTGAAGGAGCCCCTCCGGAGTCTGGACACACGCCTAGTGAGCGCAGGTACCTACTGAGTGCGAGTGTCGAGTGTCGAGTGCCGAGTGCCAAGTGATTGGGAGGCATGAGTGATAGTGAGGTTCCCCGAGGGGCTGATACTGAGTGACTGTGAGGTATGCTCGGTGATGTTCTACCCGAAGGGAGATTTATGATGCATGTTTTGGCCCGAGGGGCTACCTATGATTTATTTCATTTTTCACTAAATTCTTCGGATATTTTTATTTCTGAAATTGTTGGAAAATACATTTTTCAAGGGATTTTACTGAAGTTGGCTTTTAAGGCATGTTGATTTCATATATATATATGTATATACTGTTGGAAAGAAAGGATATGTTTATTGTGAACTTATGATTTGGTTTTATGTGTTCCTTAGTGCTTAGACTTGATTTATTTCCATTACTACTGAGTTGGCGTACTCACACTACTCCATGCACCCATGAAAGCAAATAAAGGTGTTGATACCGACCGTTAGCCATCTATTTCCGTGCGGAGCCGGAGTCGGGACATAGAGGTAGTTGTTCAGCATCCACAGCATCTCAGTTTTCCCTTCTTATTTTGTACCTAGTTCTTCGTTCCGAGGTTTTGTGTTATAATAGTATAATTTTTTTGTATATTCCTTAGATGCTCATGACATGTTGACTTCAGATCTTGGGGATGGTTTTAGACTGTTTAAGTGTTTGTTTTGCTTAATAGATTCAGCAATTTATTTACGTCTATGAAATGTGGGAAATGAGTTGGAAATTTTGGAAAGAATCTGTAAATATGTGATTGTTGGCTAGCCTAGTTCCACGGTAGGCGCCATCACGGCCGGTTAGGATTTGGGATTGTGACACATTCTCCCTCAATTAAACATAAGTTCGTCCTCGAACGTGCCAAAAAGTCATTCCAAAGCAGTGCATCACATAACTCCCTCCGCAAAAATCAAGGTGCAAGAATGCGATAATTATCTGGCCCGCATTCGTGAAATGTGACCGCACTCTAGGCCGCATAGCTGTCCTCAAAATGGATAGCAAACTTTTAAAGTATGCGGACACTATACGGCCCCTGGGTACTCTTTACTTCACAAGGGTCCGTTTTAAGAATTTCTACAGTTATAACCACATGGGAACCCATTCGGGCATTGTTTTTAGACTTCAAATTTTACGGGTCTTTACACACTGGACTCGCATCTGCGAGAAAATGGTCCGCATTTGTGAAAGAAGGCCTGGAAGGCAGGAACCGCTTCTACGATCGATTCACCATATCTGCGGTAGCGCTTCGGCGCTTGGAGTTCGCATTTTTAATCGCGCTACTACGCATGTGAGTCCTCTCATGTGGAGTCAGTGTTTCCTATCAAAGGCCGCTTCTGCGAGAGGCTATCCCCATATGTGGAGCCATACCTGCGAGGATCCTTCCACAGGTGCGGTCAACGAGGTTCAACTATGGACAGTCTTGGCATTTCAAATTTTTTCAATTCCAAGCCCACAAATACACTACCTAGCTTATTGGAAACATATCTTTGGCTAATTTTTCAGTCCCTTGAGAAGACAAGATTGGAAGCTAGGGTTCTTGCACACACACTTAGATCTTGAAGATTTTAAGCTTTTGGTTGAGAATTTCTTACCCATTTATTTTAATTTCATCATTTTCTTGCTTTGTATTGTATATATAAGTGTGTAGTATTTTTTTCCAACACTTGAATCTTGTTTATGAGAATATTCATATTTAAAGTGTGGATTAATATCTTGTTAAGCTTATGTATTGATCAATTTTTAGTTACAGTGAGTTATTGTTTTTATTATTATTCATGTTCTTTAATGTTTCCAAAGGGATATTAGCTAACCCTACGGCTCACCCATTAGCTTTGAATGAAAGATAATTCGGGGTTGAAAAAGATTATTTAACAAGAACTTAAGGTTTTAACCCTCATTTTATAGATTTTACTTAGGGATAGGATTGAACTACTGGTATCCAAACTCGGGTGTGCTTAGTCCCTTAATTGTTTTAGGGATAATTCAATTAGGAAGTCTTGTTAGTCTTAAGAAGCTAATATAGAATTATTACCCGAGGCTAATTAGCATAAACTGGATCATATTTGTAAAATCATGAAATACATTGTATCGTTACTTGAGGGTAATTCCTCATTTATCTAGGTTAGTTTACATTTTTGCAGTTAGTTATAAATATTTTCACGATTACCTTCTAAGTGTTTGGATTAGCATAAAGACTGATAATTCTCTTACACGCTTCGCTTACATATTGTTCTCTGTGGAATCCGATCCCGACTCATAGTTGGGTAAATTGTATTTCATCTGACCATGTCCATTTACTTATTAGTAATGGATTTGGATGTCATCAAAATTGGCGCCGTTGCCGGGGAACAATTTCGTGTATTCAGGTTGTTTGAGAAATAAGCATAAGTGCTTTGGTCCAAACTTGTGAATATTTGTGTAATTATTTTTCTTATATTTATCTTCTTATTTGTTTCTTGGTTATTTTCTTAGTTTAAAAATGATGGCTTCATATAATGGAAATTGGTCGGGTGGTCGGATTGTTTAAACTCTCCATGGGGGGCTAATTATGTGCACAACCTCAAACCCATGAGTGGAGTATTTATGATAAGTGTGGTTGTCAAAATGGTCATTGGGATAATTGTTCATATTTATCCTTCCCTTCCCCAAACCGCCGCTATGATGATTCTACTCTTTGTTATGACAAGTATAGGGATATGGAAGTGGAAGAAATTGAGCATGGTCGAAATGGAGAGTTCAATCTCATGTTTGAATGCCTACTTGAAGGAGGAAACAAAGAGCAACATGTGTTGGAGCTTTTGGAAAATAGCCTCCAAAATGATTTGGCGCTCTTGAAGCTTTAGAGGTCAAAAAATCCTCGAAAGAGAATGATAGACAAGAACCTTCCTTAGAGGTTGAAGCCGAAAATCCTTCTTTGGCACTTGAGAAAAATCAAGAAGAACTCTCAAATTCTCAAAATGAGAAAATGATGCTTATGTCGGAGGCCATTCTTGAAAATCAGGAGAAGCACAACTTTGCACTCAAGGACTTAAAACAAGAAGTAACTCAAAATGATGATAATATCCCCACTTTGGAATATCAAATGAAAATATTGGTTGAGTCTCACTATGCCCACCAAGTTGAGAGTGTGGAAAGAGGTCAATAAGTGTCCGACTTCGAGGAAGAAAGTGAGCTTTATTATCAGGAATCAAGAAATGAACATCCGCCAATCGACTCCATGCTTGTTGGTGATGCCAAGAAAAATATGGAACTAGAGTCAACCGGTGTAGTTGAAAGATGATTGAATTTGACTCTAATGCGGGGGAAAAAGAGGATGTCAAATCCTGGAAGAATTGCAATTTGAAGGCTTGAGGTCGCACTCCAATCATTTTTCAACTTCAGACTTGCATGGTGATATGGAAATTGAGTCGTGCGAAGACATACTGAAGTGCAGGGAAGAAAAATAAGAGCCATACGTTTTACAATTTGAAGGTACAAGAAGGCAAAATGACATTTCTCACATGAAATCCAAGAAATGCAAAATGAAGAAATTAATGCGTGGATTGATCATCTACTTACCAACATATGTTGCTCGTGCTCACAAGCTTGATTCCAATTTAGGTGCCCAATTCATATCGTCCAAGTGGCGAGAAAAGTGTTAAAGTTTATTCATGGCGTACCAAGACGTTAAATCCATCGCTTGGTAGGAGGCAACTCATCATTTTAAAATGTTTTAGTCATTTATGAAATTTTTGTTAGAATATATTAATATGTTATTTTTACTAATCTGCAAAGTTTCAGATTTTTTGGAGTTGAATTAAGGAATTTGAGGTGTTGGAACTAGCCAAAACAGTGGCTACCCTGAACAGGCGAACTGAACTCTGGTGCAACCGCACCAACGAACAAAGGCACACAGGTGCACTTTTATAGAAGCGGAATAATAATGTGTAGATGCGGAACTTTTGCAGGTGCGGTCAAATAATCCCAGAAGCGGCTTCGTATAAGCACTTCCTTTACCGCAGGTGTGTCAATCAGGCGATTTTAATGAGCCAAGCCCTTATATCATCAGGTAACTCCAATTTTTTCCCCAAACTCAAAAATACCTCTCATCTGTCACACAAAGCAACTACTTCTCACACTCGAATTCTCACACACAAGACACACATAGGTTCTCAATTCCCTCATCTACTCTTCTCTTCTACTTCTCTTTTCTTCTTCTTCTTCATCACATATCTTCTGCAGTCCAATTTTCATATTTTTTTCTATCAATCTTAGTTTTAGGAGCGAGGGACATTGGTTGAGAGTGTTTTGTGTGTGTTGCTACTGATGAAAAATAATGTTTTTGGGAAGTTTGAGTACCAATTTACATTGAGATGCATAGAATTATCTCTGTTTTTCATGTGTTCGATAAATTGTCCATAAGAAAGATTTTTTAATAAGTACCATAAAATCAGGTTTACTAGATTTGTATGTTAATATAGGCACTAAGTTAGAATTCATGATCATAAATTATGTGCTAAAATCATGTTTGGAATTGAAACGATTCAAAAATTTATGGGTTTGTAAAACCATTGATGAGCCCCGCAGAAGCGAGAAACGTGCCACAAATGCGGTCTTGCACGTGCGTTGAAAATTTTGAAGGTGCGCTTTTTGGTCATATGGGCAAGTCCGCATAAGTGCAAGTAATGCCGCAAAAGAGAGCCCGCACTTGCGATGGCTTTACCGCATTTGCCGAAACTGGGAGACTTGGAAAATTCAAGTAGCTTTGGAACTGGAGCTTCCGGGGCCCATTCGACTTGATTCTTTAGCCTAATTTCATTGTTTTTCATACAAAGAGAATGGGCAGCATGGAAAACTTGGAATGATTACATAATGCTTATCGGCTTCTATTCGGTCTATTCTAAGTGGTCCATTGGGTAAGCAGTGGAGGGAAGAGGTCTATACCCATTGCCGTAGCTAAAAGGGTTCCCTTTCTTACTTGATTGAGACTGAGAGTCAGAGCATCAGATATCAAGGAGGAACATGAGTTTAAGGATTGCTTTCCAGACGAGGAAATAGCTGTCACATAAGAGGAGGGCATGGAAATTTGACTTTGGTGTCACGACTAATCAATATGGGTACGGAGTAGGGGCATTGCTGCTTGCACCTGATGAATCGCACACCCCCATTGCCATTAAGCGGAACTTTTAAGGAACTAATAATACCACAAAATAATGAAAATGCTCATTTAATAATTAACCGTTCATGTCTACTAATTTTCATCGCCGTTATTATGAAAGCCTTTTAACAAAAAAGATCTTGCTGGAAAAAGGGATCGCCAAGGATAAATTGGCCGAGATGCTTCCAGAATTCTATGGACATTTACAAACCTTCGGCTGGTCGTGCTTATTTCCTACTCCATGTAAAGCCAATGAGGAGTGGGTTCGTGAGTTTTACACTAATATTAAGTGTACAAAGATCGCATATCTAAACTCACCATAAGACGAAAACCAGTGAGGTTTGGGACTGAACAGATCAATGACATTCTAGGGCTTCCTGACCATCCAATTGAGCCGGTGCGAGAAAAGGATCATGGAAACAACGGATAATGGCTTGTTTCTAAACTCTATCCCACAGCCATAGGAGACAAATTATAAAAACCCGTAAAATTTCAAGTCTAAGAACCATGCCCGAATAGGTGCACATGTGGTTATAACTGTAGAAATTCTTAAAATGGACCCTTGTGAAGTAAAAAGTACCTCGGGGCTTAAAAGATCAAATTTTCTAGATTTTCGCATGTGGTTATAACAAGAATGTGATCGCATTCCTGACCGCATACCTACTTCGGGGATTCTAATTTCTATTTTTAAAACCCGACCCCCAGGTTAACAAAACACCTCTCCCCTTCAGTTTTAAAGGCTATCTAATTAAAATAGAGAGAAGTTAGAGTGGTTTCTAGTGAGAGAAGTCCTCATCTTCCCCAAATTGGTCCTCCATCTATACTCATTCTTGAAAGTAATCGAGTGGTCGTCATCTTCTTCACCATAAGAGGTAAGTCTTCACCCCATTTCCCCAGATTTTTAGTTTTTGGTTAAAAAATGGAACATATGAATTAGTTCTTGAAGATAAAAGCTAAGACCTTGCATGCATGTGAATAATCTACCATAATTTATCAAAGGGGAGTAAGCTAGGGAAATCTTTCACTAAAAAGGAGCTATTTAATCTAAGATATCACATAGTGTTTGGTAAAATGCCCAAATGAGTTATTCTAAGTCTCAACATGGCATCTTGTAAATTAGATTGGAGGCGATAGAAGGTTCGGTGGGTAGAGAATAGATATTAAAGGGATAAATTTCGACTCGAGGTATGTATGGCTAACTTTAATCTTCTTAGAGTCACCTTGTTGGTGCCCGAGCATTCGGTATGAGTGTCTGGCTTATGCATATGTGAATCAATTGTTCTAATGTGTTGAGGCGTAAGATCCTGTTCTCTTATTGTCATAGTTGATTACCATGCCACCATGCTATATGATATTGTGAAAAGGTGATTCTTTGTTCTTATTCCATCATGTGCAAAGCTCGTTAAATGTTGAATACATCAGTATGAGAGGATGTGCTGCAAAATGAAAGAAATAATAATGAATCAAATTGTTGAATGTATCTACGTGCTAAATGCTTTGTAGTAAGTAATGGAGGGGAAATGTGGATTTACATAATTGAACTATATGTTGATGGTATGCGGTATATGACTCACAGTTTGGTAAAGATTACTATGACGTTGATTTCACATGGTTATTTGGTTGTTACAAATGTATATTCTTGATGATGAAAATCCTTGTGATTGAATTGATTGGTTGATGTTGCTATCAAATATGGTTGTAAGGTGGGATCGGGTTGCACGTCGCAACAGAAGTAATAAGGGTGTAATGTTATTTTAAGGTGGGATCGGGTTGCACGATGCAATAGAATTGTAAGGTGGGATCGGGTTGCACGCCACAACAGAATCATACGGTGGGATCGGGTTCCACGCTGCAAAAAAATTGTAAGGTGGGACCAGGTTGCACGCCACAATAGAATTGTATGGTGGGATCGGGTTGCACGCCGCAACAGTAGAAATAAGGGGAGAATGTGATTGTGAGATGGGATCGGGTTGCGCGCCATAACATGAGAGCAATTGAAATAAGAAATTGTGAAACTCTCATTTTTGTTTTCTGTATCTCTGTGCAGTATTTGTTTGGTTTCTTTGACTGTCTCTTATCTAGGTATTGTTTGATTTTACTTGGAGTAAAGCTTGTTCATACATACTAGTACTGTTCCATGGTACTAACGTCCCTTTTGCCGGGGGCGCTACATCTTTTATACAGATGTAAGTGGTTCCATAGTAGGTAGCTCAGCCCGCCGTTAGTGGTGCCTCCTCTTCATCTCTTCAGCAGTTCTGGTGAGTCCCATTTCCTCTCGGGGCCGTGTGTGGACTATATCATTCTCTTTTGCTTATGTTGTAAAAGGTATAGCCGGGGCCTTGTTACCGGCAAGTAGGTAAACTCCTAGTACTCTTAGATGCTCCGTAGACACGAGGTGGGTTGTATATATGCATATTTTGGGCGACAGTTGTATTCACTCGTGATCGTGGATCGCATTGGAAATGTTGTATGTAACTTGTATGTTTTTGGGATTATCAACTGCTAAAATGTTAAAGAAGAAATGAACTTAAGCTGTAAATCCATGATCAATCTTTAATTTTCTACTTCCTATATAATATTGTATATTATGAACATGGGGTAATGCGTTGGGTAGGAAAGGCAATCCAGGTCCGCTTGACCGGGTTCATACGGTTAGGCGCCGGTCTCGCCCCTCAGTTTTGGGGCGTGACACAAATGGGCCAACAAGAAATGTTTTGAAGTCCATCGACTTCACAGTTGAAGCCAAAATGTGGCTTTACATCATCTGCAACAGAGTGTCACCCTGTGGGAATGTTTCAGATGTCTCATATACCAAAGCCTTGGTCATTGCTTGCATTCTAGACGTCATTCATGTGAATATAGGCCACTATATCCTACGAGATCCGAGACAGTACTTGCTAGACGACTGCCCAGGGTTGATGTTTCGTTCACTAATTACAAAGTTGTGCAGGCGGGCAGATGTTGAGGTGTGTAGCACCGATCATTGGTTACCGTCCGACAAACCCTTTCATCAGTTGAGAGTAACGAGAGAGGGTAGTGCAGTAAAAAGTAAGGAGAGGAAAGTCACTTGTGTTGTCAGACTCGAGCCATCCTCACAGGAAGCATTGCCTAAGGAACCATTCGGAATGGTGATCTCGCATCTTGGCATTATGCGTGACTTACTGTCACAGATCCCTAGTGGACCCTCACACCCCCAGCCTAGGCCCGAGTACTTTACCATAGAAGACATCAAGACCTACCTAGATTCATAGAAAAAACAGACAAAGTCTTATGAGAAGCTGGCAGCTTCTGTTAGAAGACTCGAGGTAGCCTATGACAACATGGCCAAGGCACATGTAGATCTTCAAACGGACTTCCAAAGGGAGAAACGGAGAAACAAGAAGAAGGGAACCTTTATGATAAATATGTTAAGAGGAATCAAGGTCATCTTCAAATAGGGGTAGCCGAACAGGAAGATGCCAATTGAGGACGACGATGATAGCGAAGAGTACTTCTTTATGTCGAGTGCTATTGGTGATGATGCTGATAATACTGATGATGATGAGGCCGTGAGTTCTTCACGACAGTGATTAACCTTTCTCCCGCAGTCTGCTAGTTTGATGCAGACCTCAGGGAGACCCTCAAACTACTCTTATTTTATTTTGATATTGTGCAGTGAGGACACTACAGTGTTTTAGTTGGGGGTGACTTTAGGGAGTATACTTTATTTGTACATTAAAGCTTAATTTGTGGCCTTGCCAGGTTTATGTTGTGGTATGGATATTGTATTCCCTTGCCGGGCTTGTTTTATTATTGTTTATCATGTGCTCTTGCCGAACATAGTTGTGATTGGCTATATATTTGAAGATTAGTCGCTTTTGTTATTCTATTTTATTTTTCTTTCCCTATTTATTTTCTTTAGTAGTTTTTAGTTATGTTATTTTTGTTGCTTTAGTATTATTTTGTTTTGTTATTTTATTTTCTTTAGTATTTTTTTTTTTTTTTTTTTTTTTTTTTTTGGAATTTATTTAGTGTCTACTTTATCTTCTTTAGTAGTTTTAGCTTATATTATTTTTATATCTTTAGTAGTATTTCCTTGGGGTTTCGTTATGCTACGGTTCTTTCCCGAGGAACATTTTTTTGTTGAACCATGTGACTTTTTTTTATGATGGATGGAGTGATGACTTTCTTAAGGGAATTAGTCTTGTTTTGTTATGTGGAGACTTTTTTATTGTTTGGAACTAAAATAATTAGTCTCTTGTATGTGAAGTGTGAATTATCAATACCCCTCCAAATTTTTGTTTTAATTTGAAAAAGTAAGGTTCACGGGGAAGAATAATTTTTGTGACAACGTTTTGGCTCAATTGGTGACTCTTTACCCACTAGTTTGCATGATATTGCTCTGCTCTTATTAAGAAGTAAAATTGATCAGTCTTAACTAGTTCATGTGCCATGTGTGTTATATTTTGTTAAAATAATTCATGTGTTTACTTCTATCAACTAGAACTTTCCCGGTTGGTCTTTCAATGATAACGTTAATTATGTTTGGTTGGTGGGATGACCTTAGGCATTCTTTGTTATCTTTGAAAAAGAATCTTTAGCCTTTCGAGCCTACTATTGCAGAAATATTATCACTAGTTTACCCCATTTGAGCTTTCAACCTTTTCTTTGGCTACCTCATTACAAACCTTTACCCTTTTGTGAAATAATTTCCTCTTTTGAGTTTGTCCCTCCATGAATGTTAAAAATGAGGCTAAAAGCCTAACTTGGGGGTGTTGGTGTTAATAGGGAAATGATGACCATGTACATTGTGTGTAAAAGCATATACCTCAAAGTTGCTTATATGAAGATACTTAAGCTCCAAAAGAAAATAGTTGTATAAAAGATGGAGTCTTGAGAAAAATAGAGAGGTAATTTAAGGTGGTTCTATTTTGTTAACTAATTTCAATAAGGGCTATGTGGTTTAAAAAGAAACAAATTGCAAAAATAATTACAATTGTGAGTATTGTTCAAGGAGGGTGCAGTCACTGATATCCGACCCTTCCCTAAACCTACATTACAAACTTGAAAAGTCCTTATGGGATCTCCAACTGAATGTTCTTGAATGGGCAGTGAATTAAAATAAGGGCAAGCTTATGGCATGATATTTTGTAACCCTTAAAATTCTTTGTAGAGAGTGAGTGTCTTTGGGTATTCGTCCCTTGTGTTGTATTGTAAATATGGTGATTTTGGGACTTTATTTCTTGTGAGAGAACATGGATTAGGATGGATTGGTGACATTGATATATCCCGAATTGAGTAAATTGAGCATATGTAGTAGACTACTGCTTTTGAGTCCCTTTTTGAGGCTTTTTGTTGTCACTTGATTATTTTGAAACCCAATTCATTCTTGAGGTTGTTTTTAAAAGAGGGAGTTGTTTGGTAAAGATTCACATCCTTAGGCCTAATTATTAGTATCAACCAAATCCATAAGTATGGTGCTTAATTGGAGAATCTAATTTGTAAATTATAGCAATGCTACTTCTGCTTTAAATGGTAGAACCTCATTGAACAGTTGGTTTTGATTTGCTGGTGTTGATGGGTGGTGATTTTACAATTTATTTTTGTCTTTTTTCTTTAGATTTTGCGTCTTTTGATTATAATATAAGGTTGTTTATGGTGTGTATTGCTAGATTTTCAAGTAAATAATGATATGGAGTGAGTTGAAATCATTTGAAGTGGAATTGAGAAAAAAAGAGTAAAACAAGTGCAAATGCCTTTAGTGATTCTGCATCTGCGGAACATTGGTAGATTTTGCGACCTCGCAGCTGCGTGGAAATGGTCTGCATTTGTGGAAGAAGTCTTGAAAGCAGGATCGACTTCTGCAATCGATTCACAACATCTGCGGCAGCGCTTCTGCACTTGGAGTTTGCATTTGCAATCGCACTTCTACGCGTGTGAGTCCAATTTTGTGGAGTTAGTGTTTCCTATCAAAAACCCCTTATGCGAGAGGGTATCTACATCTACAGAGCCGCACCTGCAAGGATCCTTCCGCAGATGCGGTCAACGGGATTCAGCTATGGACACTCTTGGCATTTCACATTTTCTCATTTCCAAACCCTTAAATACATGAACTAGCTTATTGAAAACATATCTTTGGCTTATTTTTCAGTCTCTTGACTAGAGAAGAGAATTTTGAAAGCTAGGGTTCTTGCACACACACTTGGGTCTTGATAATTTGAAGCTTTTGTTGAGAATTTCTTACCCGTTTATGTTCTTTTCATCATTTTCTTGCTTTGTATTGTATATCTAAGTGTGTAGTATTTTTTTCCATCACTTGAATCTTGTTTATGGGAATATTCATAATTAAAGTGTGGATAAATATCTTGTTGTGCTTATGTATTGACAATTTTTTTGTTATTATGATGTGAGTTATTCTTTTTTATTAATTATTCTTGTTCTTTAATGTTTCCAAAGGGATTAGCTAACCCTAGGACTCGCCCATTAACTTCGAATTATTTTGGAAAGATAATTTGGGGTTGGAAAAGATTAATTAACAAGAAATTGAGGCTTTAACCCTTATTTTATAGATTCTACCTAGGGATATGATTGAACTACTTGTAGCCATATTCGAGTGTGCTTAATCTCTTAAATATTTTTAGGGATAATTCAATTAGTAAGTCTTTTCCTTGGAAGAAGATAATGTAGAAGTATTACCCGAGGCTAATTAACATAAACTCGCTCATATTTGTATAATCGTGAAATACATTGGATCGTTACTTGAGTGTAATTTCGCGTGCATCCATGATGGTAGCCATTGATCATTTTACTTTCTTTCTAGGTTAGTTTACATTTTCGCAATTAATTATAAATATTTTAACTATTACCTTATAACTGTTTGCCTTAGCATAATAAGTCATAATTTTCTTACACGCCTAATCGCCTACATATTGTTCTCTGTAGGATTCGACCCCGGCTCATACTTGGGTAAATTATATTGCATGCAACCATGTCCATTTACTTTTTAGTAGTGGATTTGGACGTCATCACTGTGTCGGCAAGTTATGGGAGAAACACACTATTCTCGTTATTCTATCCATCCAGGAGTAACAAAGAGGAATTGTAATGTCAGGGAAATATATTGGTGGGACGGAATGAATAAGAATATAGCATAGTTTGTTGCTCAATGCCCTAATTGTAAGCATATTTAGATTGAGCATCAAAAAACTCATTGGATTATTGCAGATTATAGAGATTCTGGCTTGGAAATGGGATGTAATCAATATGGATTTCATCGTAGGTTTACCTCATACCCAGCGTAAGTTCGATTATATATGGGTGATTGCTGATAGACTTACGAAATCAGCCCATTTCTGCCAGTTAGAACTACATATTTCGCATAAGACTATGCAAGGATTTTACATTAGGGAGATAGTACAACTTCATGGTGTCCAATCTATTATCTCGGATAGGGGAGCTCAGTTTACAACTAATTTTTGGAGGTCCTTCCAAAAAGGATTGGGGACTCGAGTAAGTCTTAGTACGACATTTCATCCCTAGACAGGCAGATAGGTTGAGCGTACTATTCAGACGCTAGAGGATATGTTACGAGCCTGTGTGATAGACTTCAAGGGTAGTTGGGATGATCATCTGTCGCTTATTGAGTTCGCGTATAATGATAGCTATCATTCCAGTATTCAGATGGCTCCATACAAAGCTCTTTACGGGCGAAAGTCTAGGTCACCTATAGGATGCATCAATGTTGGGGAAACTAAGTTAGTAGGACCAGAGTTGGTACAACATGAAATCGAGAAGATTAAGCTTATATTAGAAAGGTTATTAGCAGCTCAAAGCCGTCAGAAGTCTTATGCGGATAATCGACGACGAGACTTGGAGTTTCAGGTTGACGATTAGGTATTCCTAAAGGTATCATCGATGAAAGGCATTATGAGGTTCAGTAAGAAAGGGAAACTTAGCCCTAGGTATATTGGACCATATAAGATCATATGCAAGGTAGGCCAGGTAGCATATAAGTTAGGCTTGCCTTCTGACTTACAGTCTGTACGTTCGGTCTTTCATGTGTCTATGCTCCGTAAATGTATCGAAGATCCTTATTGAGTCGTCTCTGTCGACGATGTTCAGGTCGCAGAGCAGCTATCATTTGAGGAAGCTCCCATTGCTATACTAGATAGACATGTTCGGAGATTGAGCACTAAAGACGTAGCTTCGGTGAAAGTACTTCGGTGAAAGTACTTCGGAGAAACAATAGTGTGGAAGAAATGACTTGGGAAGCCGAATAAGACATGAAGTCTAGATATCCTCACATGTTTCCTCTTCTAAAGAAGGGTCTGACTGACACATCACAGCCTTAAGGTACGTGTATGGATTCTTGTGTTAGTTATTATCATTGGTCGTGTGAGGCCACTGAAGTTATTATGATTGTGGTCCTATGTGGCATTGAATTATAGAGTTTACTATATGAAGGGTTGGCATTAGTACTATTACAAAGGTGACCCTGCAAAATTTATATAGATCCCGGTGAGTTAAACAATCGAGGACGAGTGTTTCTAAGGGAGCGCTTCACACTTTTTTGCACGTTAAA
The DNA here is from genome assembly GCA_005239535.1 of Nicotiana rustica. Lineage (NCBI taxonomy): Eukaryota > Viridiplantae > Streptophyta > Magnoliopsida > Solanales > Solanaceae > Nicotiana > Nicotiana rustica. Next base: position 239,958 of record ML473106.1, on the reverse strand, counting down.
GTTTCATCGTAAGTTAATCACGTAGACTTGGGAATGAGATTATTTTTGAGGTTATAAGCATTGATGCTATTTATAATAGGCGGTAAGTAAATGTCATGGAGGTTAAAAGGTAACCGAATCAAAGAAAATGAGTTTCGTTGAAGGTTGTCAATTTGAGATAAAATAGGGTCCGAGCTAAAATACCCGGTGTTTATAGACTAGTGTCATACAAGATAACACATGACCATGATAGTAAGGTGTATAAGGCATGTTATAAATGAGTAGTATTTTAAGTAAATTTGAGATAATTCTTAATTATTTGGATGATTGAGTAATTGGGGATTTTTAGTGGGAGATTGAATAAGTAATTAAGATAATTGGATAAGCATAAAAATATCACAACATGGAAGTAACATAAATGTAGATCAAATCCCAAATAAATGACTCTTAATCCATGCAGCAATGTGTCACATTTAAAGAAATTTGTGGCCAAATCATCACATAGTGGAGCCCACACCAACTAAGAATAAAAACCCCTCTAAATCACTTAAGAAAATGCTTGCATCTCTACAATGAAGTGAAGGCGAGTTTCAACCAATTTAATACAAGAATATATGATAAGAAACGTTACTTGCTATAGTCAAATATCATACAGGACTACACTTAGCAATGTGAGAATTGCGATTCTAAGGGAGTACGGTGCAATCTCTCTCAAGAATATCATATGGATTTTCCCTACTTCGATCTTACCGTCACATGTTTTATCGCGATTATTGTGTGTTAGAGGGATTGTCAAGAGAACCGGCTGTCACGACCCCAAATCTAAGCCAGTCCTGATAGCGCCTATCGTGGAACTTTGCCAGTAAAACAACACTCAAAGCATAATAAGCTTCCATTTACATCCTTACTGTACTGGTAACCCATAAAGGTTTCCTTTAAACATTTATAAAACAGTTAAAGCTATACTGAATATTAAATACAACCCCCGAGAACCCAGAGTCACAGGTCATGAGCATCTAAATAAAATATACAAATCAAAAGAAAATAAAATCTATAATAGTAAGCATGAGATAGAGAAGGACTGCAGACGCATGCAACTACCTCGCAAACCTCCGAGAATCTCTGGAACAGATAGACAGCTCACCCTGCCCTAACACCTGGATCTGCACACAAGGTGCAGGGGGAAATGTGAGTACACCAACTCAGTAGTAATGAAAATAAATCAGGTCTAAGCAACAAGAAACACATAAAATCAATTAATCAATTCACAATAAAAACATCCTTTCTTTCCAACAGTGTATACGTTAAATCATCATGCTTAAAAGCCAATTTCAGTAAAAACCTTTGAAAAATGTATATTTTTCAACAACTTCAAACCGAAAGATTTAGTATGA
>ML473106.1:225708-238541 GCA_005239535.1 Nicotiana rustica | reverse complement strand
TTTCAACATAACTTTCAAGAAGTTTAGTGTAAAAATGCTGAAAATCATAAAAAGGCCCCTCGGGCAAAACATATTTCATAAGTTCAGAGTGAAAGTGGTAACATCATAAGTAGCCCCTCAGGAAAAAACTCGACAAAATTTACATCACAAGAACACTTATCCTCTCACGATTTCGTACATACCAAGAATATCAAAATCGGGCCACAATTCCCACTAAAATTGCCAAAAGAAATTCCAAAATCTTTCCTCCCATTTTCCAAACTTTTCTACTTCAATCCTTCAAATTACAAGCCTAATCCGAAAAAAATTACATAGGAACGACTTTAATAACTTTGGAACTTACCTCCACTGAAGACCCACAGATTCTCTCTTCAAATTGCCTTCAATTGAGCTCGAATTGCATGCAAGAATGGTGAAATGAATAAAATTTCACTGAGGCTTCTTTTATATTGTTCTTCACAGCAATTCCGCACCTGCGGACCTTTAATCGCACCTGCGGCCCCGCGCCTGTGGTCCCAGGTGTGCACATGCGCACTCCCACTAACGGACCAAATCTAGCACCTACGGCCATTTCCCCGCACATGCGGCTTCGCAGGTGCGGCCAACTCTTCGCACTTGCGGACTTCACCTACCTAGCCTCCCTTCGCACCTGCGCATGGTTTTTCGCACATGCGACGTCGCACCTGCGGCTACCCATCCGCAGGTGCGGTCAACACCAGAAACTTACACTACCAGCCATTTACTGCATTTTCTTAAGTTCAAAACTCTGCCAACCATCCGAAATCAATCCCGAGCCCCTCAGGGCCCCAACAAAACATACCAACACACCACATAGAATTATTATTCGAGTCTTCAAAACGCCAAAAACAACGTGAAAACACCAAAATTACATCAAATTCAAGCCTATGAAGTTTGAAACTTTCAAATATCGCCAGCGACGCCGAAACCAACGAAAACACCTCTGATTGACCTGAAATTTTGCACACAAACCCAAAATGACATTACGAACATGTTCCAACTTCTAGAATTCCATTCCGACCCCGATAGCCTGTTTTCCACTGCCAACCAAAAATCGCCAAAAACTAACTTTCGCCAATTCAAGCCTAATTCTACACCGGACATCAAAACTTCATTCCGAACACACTCCTAAGTCCCAAATCACCTAACGAAGCTATCCGAGCCATAAAATTCACATTCTGAGGTCGTTCACCAATAAGTTAACTCTCAGTTGACTTACTCAACTATTAGGCTACCTTAAGAGACTAAATGCCTCAATTCTAACCATGAGAATTCTAAACCCGAACCAACCGACCCAACACACATAAATGAAGTTGAACCACATAAAATGAAGCAGAAACGGGGGAAACAGGGCAAAATTCTCGGAACGACCGGCCGAATCGTTACACCGGCTCAGGTAAGTTAAGGATGTCACGACCCCAAATCTAAACTAGTCGTGATGGCGCCTATCGCGGAACTAGGGTAGCCAAATTAACGCTCAAACGTAAGGAATCTTTCATTTATATCATTCTAAACTGACGATCCATAAAAGTTTCGTTTAATCATTTTTAAAATAGAGAAAAGTACGTTTAATGTTAAATACAGCCCCAAGATCCCGAAGTCACTGGTCATGAGCATCTACAGAAAATATACACCTATGGAAAATGAACTCTATAATAGTAAGCATGAGAGCGCAGGGTTGCGGACTCGTGCAGCTACCTCGCATAATATTCGAGAAGTCCCTGGAACAGATACACAACTCACTCTTCCCTAGCACCTGGATCTGCACACAAAGTGCAGGGAGTAATGTGAGTACGCCAACTCAGTAATAATGAAAATAAATCAGGTCTGAGCAGTAAGAAACACATAAATTCAAATCATCATTTCACAATAAGCAGTCTTTCTTTCCAAAAGTGTATACGTTAAATCATCACGCTAAAAAAACAAATTTCAATAAAAAATTTCAAACAATTTTAGAAAAATGTCCAAGAAGTTTAGTGTAAAATGAAATAAATCATAAGTAGCCACTCAGGCAAAAACATGAATAGACCCCCTCTCGGGCATAACATCACTCAGAATCAGTCACTCAACATGCCTCACAATCACTCGTATCAGCCTCTCGGGCAGCCTCACAGTCACTCATGCCTTCCAATAACTCGGCACTCGGCACTCGCAGTCAGTAAGAACCTGCGCTCACTAGGAGTGTACAGACTACAAAGGGGCTACTATATCCCAAGCGCTAATATCAAGCCATCTCGTGGGATAATCACTCTGGCACTCGGCCTATCAATAACATGTTGCGGCGTGCAGCCCGATCTCATATCATATCCTCACAAATCAAGGCCTCGGCCTCACTCAGTCACCATAAACAGTGTAACATGCTGCGGCATGCAGCCCGGTCCTATATTATCTCAAAATATAGGCCCTCGGCCTCACTCAGTCAGAAACCCTCAAAAAGCCACTCGGGCTATCAGTAAAACGGGGTACTCGACCCAAAAACATCATTTTATATCTCAAAATAGTGTAAATAAGGCTGAGCTTCGAAATCAGTTAAATATAATATGACTAAGTGTAAATTATTAGTCAATACAATGAGGAATAGTAGTAAATAACCCCCAAGGAGTCGAAAAAGGTCGGCGCAAGGCCCTAAACATGGCGTTCAACCCAAATATAGTAATAGTCTGAAAACACAATTTATCATATCATTTAAAAGTAATTACACACTCAATAATTTCCACGGAGGACCAAGACCCAATCCCCTATCAGTTCACGCCACACACTCGTCATCCAGCATGTGCGCCATACCAAAATAGTGAGAAAATACTAAGTCCGGGGTTTCATACCCTCAGGACAATATTTATAGTCATTACTTACCTCAAACAAGCCTGAAAACTACTCTGTGATGCTCTTGCCTCTCGAGTCGGCTCCCGAATGATCCAAATCTAACCAAAACCAGATTAATATCATCAATATATGTTAGGGAGACGAAACCCATTCGAAATTATCAAAATTATGCACAAATTTAAAAATTCGCAAAACCCGACCCCCCCGGCCCATGTCTCGGAATCCGATAAAAATCACAAAACTAGAATCATTATCCTTCCACAAGTCTATCCATATGAAATATATCAAAATCCAACCACAAATGATCCTTCAATTTCTCAATTAAGGTCTCAAGTTTTCAAACCCTAACTCCCAATTTAATCACTGATTTTCCCATAGATTTCACCCTAAATCAGTCCAAAAATCACATAGAAACGAGTTTTAGGTTCAAAAATCTTACGTCCACGAAGTTCTCTTGAATCCCCCATTCAAAACCCTCTCTCAAAGCTCAATCCCAGATGAAAATATTGATGAAATGACTCAAATTCGCGAAGGCTGGGTATTTATACTTTCTGCCCAGTGAAATCCCATATGCGCTCATTTCTCCGCACTTGCGGTCCCAGGTGCGCACCTGCGGAAATTCACTTAAATCCCATTTCCCGTGACTACGGTTAATCACCCGCACATGCGGCTTCGCAGGTGAGCTCCAGGTCTCGCACCTGCGACTTTCCTTCAGCCCGACTGATTCAATACCTACGGCATCGTACCTGCGGCTGCCCTTCCGCTAGTGCGGCCACACCAGAAACCTGGCACCAGCAGATTCTTCAGCTGTATTTTCCAACTTTAATCCTTCCGATGACTATCCGAAGTCATCCCGATTCCCTCTGGACCCCAACCAAAAACATAAAGTCATATATGATCACCCAAACTTAGTCAAACCCTCAGAACACCCAAGATAAAATCGAAACACGAATTCGACTAATTATTCAAGCCTAAGAATCCTAAAACTTTCAAAAATCATCTACGATGCCGAAACTAACCAAAACTCGTTCGAATGACCTGAAACTTTTCACACATATCCACTATGACCCTACAAACCTCCTCCAACTTCCGTAATACCATTCCGACCCCTATAGTTAATTTTCCACTGCCTATCGGAAATCACTAAAAACTAAATTTTGCCAATTCAAGCCTAATTCTACTCCGGACATCAAAACCATATTCCGAACACATTCGTAAGTCTCAAATCACCTAACGAAGCTATCTGAACCATAAAATCAATGTTCTGGGGTCATTTACCAATAAGTCAACCCCTGTTGACTTTTCCATCTATTATGCCAATTTAAGAGACTATGTGTCTCAATTCTCACCACGACCACACCGAACCTGAACCAACTGACCCAACCAACCCAACACATTAAAATTAGGTTAATTAACACATGACAAAACTGAAACAGGGGAAACGAGGCTAATCTCACGCAACGACCGACCGGGTCGTTACATTCTCCCCCACTTAAAAATGCGTTCGTCCTCAAACGTGCCTAGATTTGTTCCAAACACCACAATAATTGCCGTGTAGCCTACCATGCACATACTCGGGGGTGATTCCACGTCACCCTATCCCATATAGGTGCAATTGCACAACACAGTTGAAATTTTGAAATCAAATCCTGACCCATAAAACTTAGAACCAAATTTCCACCTCTGAAATAATTTACAAGATCAAAAAATTCCACAACTATAAACTGAACAAGTCTGAACACACTGTATCAACCCATATCCGTAACCCAAGATGTAATCACATAATATACCGCACGACTCAAACACCCATAGAGATAACTGCTACTCACAATAGGTGCTCACAATAACCCAATACCGGTATATATCCTCTTATCAAACAATGCCTCTCTCTAACACTTCCATATACTGCCGATGATAAAAGAAACACGTAGAAACTAGCAACCATTCGTCCGATCAGTCAGACATGAAGCTCCGCCTTCCCGAACAAGATTTATAGCAGATTTCTAAGCCACTCCCGATATTTATCCTTCCAACTATGTTGTAGTCAAGTCTGACTGTATTCATTCTAGGCCCAATGACCTCTTCTCACCCAACACGACCACTCTGATAACATGACACATCAATACAATTCAAAGCCATAGCATGTGCAACTCGTGCACTCAATAGCAACATCCCAATGTAATCAAATTATATAAAAGATTGACACGAGATGACCATCCCTGCTAGATCAACAAGTACCGTCACAGCACCACGCCAAGAGCTTGGTCCACATCGTAAAACCAAAACACGTGAATCTGACACCAGGGATCATACCTCAACTTACTCCGCTACAAAGCGTGATCCCATCAAAACGCTGGTCCACATGACATACTCCAAGCCACTTTGCTCAAAATCAATAAGCATGCAAAATTCGACATCAAGTACTCAAACTGCATTTCCATAACCACGGGGAAATCGGACGATACCATGTCACCAGAATCAGAAAGAAAATAACCAATACGCCTCAACCCCGCAATACCCAATTATTTAATTTACTCAAATCCCGCTATAAAGCCCAAACAAATATGCACCATATGTGCATATAACCAACAATCACCACTCCTCGCAACGCCAAAGAGTAACTCATAGATCACTCCAAAATATAAATTAACTCAACGACAATCGAGCGGTACATCCCTCAACACTAGCAATTCGGAGTCAACAATTTTGACCCGGTGAAGAACACATACCCAAACTGGCCAATCAATAACCCTAAATCAACTCTGGCCACCGACAACAGATAGATAACTCTCCGAAAGTTCACAATCACTGAATCATGGCATATACTATCATCTGACTAGCTTTTCATGCATCTTCATATTCCACAACCACTAAATAATCTATTTCTGAGAACTCCTAGACTCGAAGTCCATGAACCGTACCAATTACCATATGTGATTCCAAACTCCACCACTCGAACATATAACATGTCTCTAATACTCAACCATTCCACGAGGGATACCCCTATAATTCCTCTGTGTCACCAAGCAACCTTGAATATCAGCAGTCAATCCAACAAGAGAGCGTCACAATACCAATGAAGCACCCTTAACTCCACATATTGACCTTTCTGAAACATCTACCTGATTATCTGAAACTGCAAATGCTGCTTGAGAAATTTGACCTTCCTTCGAGAACGGAACCGAGATCTCACATATGCAATCTCAACTCTACACAACATACCGCATATGCCAGGCCATCCTATGATAGATATGAGAACTTCATGAACCCTTCTGAGCCACAAAAAACTACGCACCCAACTAGCCAAGAACTTTACATTTAATCCTATCTAGAAGCAAAGTCATTATACATCTCGTGCTTCTCACGCCAGTAGAGAATATACATCTCTAACCGTGGTAGAAATCATCAAGAACTTTCTGAATCCCATTTTTACAACACCAAATTGTCGGGGCTGAATCCTTCTAACTCAACCAAGCTATGCAGGTCACCAAAACTCGGGAGCATTGCCACAAAACACTTGTAAAAACTCATTACCTCATAAACACCCAAAGAACTAATCATATCCCTTACCATGCCGATCCAACCTACTACCAAGTTGTCCTATTAATCCAAGTTCCTTCTGAAGTACCTTCGAATTGAAACTTCTCCTGCCATAATACCGCAATTCTCAACCTAGACTCATCACACGAGAACCAAGCATAAAAATGTGACGTTTAAGGCTCATAAGACGCGGAATACTTTCTCAAGTATCCCCAAAAGTACAACATTCAAAACACTTACCCTGAAGAGACTTCCTTCGAATCTAAAGACATTACCTTCACTCTCCTAATACTGATATGTAGAATCCATGATAATGCATAAATGCCACAAGTCCTGACACCCTTCAACGTAAACCTCAGTTCTAGCCAAAAACAGACCTTGAAGGTTCCCAATTGATATATATAACCTTGAATCTGTCAAAACCATTCTCGAGAGTCATCCACTCTAAGAAAATCTCAATAGAACTAATCAAGCAGACAAAACGACTTGGCCCCATTGGCACACCAACATACTAGGACGTAATCCACACACTGGAAGCAACAAGCAACTCCATAAAATGCACCCACCACACCTTTTACAATTACAACTCAATCATTCCATAAAACCCTTCTACCCATAGAGTACGGTACATGTATTGAAGAATTTCCATTACACGAGTCATTGTCAAACTCCACCTCTTTAGGTCATAACTGATTCACCAATATACCTCGAACTGAAACCAACACAACAAAAAATCGTGCAATCAATTTGTCATTAACAGACTCCCCCACTTGGCTCAAAGCCAACGATAAAGACAAACAATAACTCACAATGCCATATGCTATCACTCCCAACGTACTGCAGTGAGATTCAACTAAATCTTTCATAAGCTCATATGACACAAACCATCTAATATCCCAAATCGTATGCAAATCTCGCATTCACCATTGAATGGTCATGCCAACTTCCACAAGCGATCTGCACTCAAATTACAACATATAACATTTACTGATAAAGGAGTACTTGCTATAAAATCACCTAAGGATCACAAAACCTCAGGACACCGCACGGGAGGTAACCCTGCCTGCTTAGCCTCAAACAGATATCATCGCTATGCCCTTCCAAAAATCATAGCTATCACACATTCACTATAGCCTCCTGGATTAAAACACAACCAATGTCTATCCTCGAGGCATCAAGATATGCGGTATAAGAACCTGAAGTTGGTGGCGGAACTAACACTGGAGCTGTGGTCAAAGCAATCTTGAGCTTATGGAGCTCTCTCCACACTCATCTAACCACCCGAATACCCTTACTGGACACCACGTGCCCCAAGAATGCTACAGAACTAGCAAAAAATTCACACTTGGAGAACTTTGCATAAAGTTTCTCCTCCGTAAATCTCTATAATACCCTCCTCAAATGCTTAGTATGCTCCTCCTAGCTACGCGATTACGCCACGATGCTATCAACGAATACAATAACGAAGAAGTATAATTAGAGCTGGAATACATTGTTAATCAAATACACGAACGCTACTGGGGCATTGGTCAGCCCAAAAGACATCACCAGGAACTCATAACCCAACAGAAAAATCCGTTTCACTCCATAACTAAACAACATGATAGGCCTTCCAATACACTCACAACTCGAAGCCATATGCCAAACCGAGACAGAAATCAAACACTCAATAGTTCTTGCCACATTTCCAGCAAATCCTTTTATCACAATCAAACAATCTGAACACATCTAACCTAATCACACTCACCACGTAGTTATCTAGTCACCAAATCCCATGAATAATAACACAAACGGACATATAAGTCCTCAAATGCACGACTCCCACACTTGAAATCTCAGCATTTTAAGCCACATAATAAAATATGGTCGCAATTCCTCAAGAATGGCCCATTATTAACATGCTAAAATCACATCTCGTACCTCACCTATGGAAATTACAAGTCGTCGATGCAACGCTGGTACCGAGCGCTCAAGTGCGCATTTGATACATTAAAGAAATTTCAAGAGTTACGCTTTTGGCCGAAGAAATGGATTCGCACGACGAGAATTCAAGAATGTGTGATTTTTTTCCTAAGGGTTCTGTAGCCTCTCGAAGATAAGTACAGACGTCTCAGTACCGATCCGCAAGACTCTACTAAACCTGCTAATGACCCGCGACTCCTATGCAACCTAGGTTCTTATACCAACTTGTCACGACCCCAAATCTAGACTAGTCGTGATGGCGCCTATCGTGGAACTAGGCCAGCCAAATTAACGCTCAAACGTAAAGAATCTTTCATTTATATAATTTCTAAACTGAGAATCCATAAAAGTTTCATTTAATCATTTTTAAAACAAATAAAACTACACCGAATGTCTAATATAACCCAAGATCCCGGAGTCAATTTTCATGAGCATATACAGAAAATATACAACTCTGGAAAATAAACTCTATAATAGTATAGCAGGGCTGCGAAGCATGCAGCTACCTTGCAAAATCTCCGAGAAGTCTCTGGAACAGATACACAACTCACTCTGCCCTAGCACCTGGATCTGCACACAGGATGCAGGGAGTAATTTGAGTGCGCCAACTTAGTAGTAATGAAAATAAATCAGGTCTGAGCAGTAAGAACCACATAAAGTCAAATCATCATTTCACAATAAGCACATTCTTTCTTTCCAACAGTGTATACATTAAATCATCACGCTAAAAAAACCAATTTTAGTAAAAAACTCCTTTGAAAAATGTAATTTCCAACAATTTCAGAAAAATGTCCAAGAAGTTTAGTGTAAAATGAAATGAATCATAAGTAGCCACTCGGGAAAAAACATGAATAATAGACCTCCGCTCGAGCATAACATCACTCAGAATCAGTCGATCAGCATTCCTCACAATCAATCGTATTAGCTTCTCGGGCAACCTCACAATCACTCATGCCTCCCAATGACTCGACACTCGGCACTCGCACTTAGTAGGTACCTGCGATCACTGGGAGTGTACAGACCCCGGAGATGCTCCTACACCCCAAGTGTTAATATCAAGCCATCTCGTGGCATAATAACTTTGTCACTCGTCCTATCAATAACATGTTGGCGTGTAGCCCGATCCCATATCATATCCTCGCAAATCAGGCCCTCAGCCTCACTCAGTCATCATAAACAGTGTGACATGATGCGACGTGCAGCCCGATCCCATAATACCTTACAACATAGGCCCTCGGCCTCACTCAGTGAGAAACTCCCAAAAAGCCACTCGGGCTATCAGTCAAATGGGGTACTCGACCCAAAAACATCATTTTATATCTCAAAATAGTGTAAATAAGGCCGAGTTTTGAAAAACATAAATATGATTGAGTGTAAATCATGAATCAACACAGTGAGGAATAGTATTAAATAGCCCCCAAGGGGTCCAAATAGGTCGGCGCAAGGCCCAAAACATGGCGTTCAGCCAAAATATAGTAATAGTATGAAAACATAATTTATCATATGATTTAAAAGTAATTACGCAACTCAATAGTTTCTACGGGAAGGACCAAGTCCCAATCCCCTATCAGTGCACACCACACACTCGTCATCCAACATGTGCGTCATACCAGAATAGTGAGAAAATACTATGTCTGGGGTTTCATACCCTAAGGACAAGATTTACAGTCATTACTTACCCCCAAACAGGCCCGAAAACTACTTCGCGATGCTCTTTCCTCTCGAAACAGCTCTTGAATGCTCCAAATCTAACAAAAACCACATAAATATCATCAATATATGATAGGGATCCAAAACCCATTCGAAAGTCATCAAAATTATGCAAAAATTCCGAAATCGGCCAAACCTGATCCCCGTGCTCACGTCTCTAAATCCGATAAAAATCACAAAACTAGAATCCTTATCCTTCCACGAGTCTACCCATATGAAATATATCAGAATCAAACCACAAATGACTTCAATTTATCAATTAAAGTCTCAAGTTTCCAAGCCCCAGCTCCCAATTTAATCACTGATTTTCCCATAGATTTCACCCTAAATCAGTCCAAAAATCACATAGAAACGAGTTTTAGGTTAAAAAATCTTACCTCTACGAAGTTATCTTGAATTCCCCCCTTCAAAACCCTCTCTCAAAGCTCAATCCCAGATGAAAATATTGATGAAATGACTCAAATTCGCATAGGCTAGGTATTTATACTTTCTGCCCAGTGAAATCGCACATGCGGTCATTTCTCCGCACCTGCGGTCCCAGGTGTGCACCTGCGAAAATTTACTTAAGTCCCATTTCTCGCGCCTGCGGTTAATCACCCGCACCTGTGGCTTCGCAGGTGAGGTCTAGGTCTCGCACCTGCAACATTCCTTCAGCCCGACCAATTCCTCACCTACGCGATGGCCCTGACCTGCGGCATCTCACGGACCCGACCACTCCGAACCCGAACCAACCGACCCAGCACATCAAACTTAAGTTAATTAACACATGAAAAAACTAAAATAGGAGAAACAGGGCTAATCTCACGGAACAACCGACCGGGTCGTTACAAAGGATGTCCATTATTTCCTTTTGGCATGATTCATATCATATAAATGAAACGAGAAAATGCACACCTTTCATAAATGACTCTATTCATAGACGTACAATAGATGCCTAGGTTCTTGATTTCCCATGTGTCTTACTATATCTTCTGTTCACGGGTCTCAGAAAAATATGTAGTTGATAAAGCTTATCCGAAGACATATTGATATTATGACATTCCGAGAAATATTATTAATGTACTTCTTATGCATTTCATTCATTTATACATGTACATTGACCCATGACCAGATGGCGTTATATACGCATATATTTGGGATATGGGATAAGGTTACATCGTTATATACGCACCACCACCTGAGAAGTTGGTATACGTTGATGATTTCGCCCACAGAGGCCGAGATGATATGATGGGATGCCCTAAGAGGCTTGATGATGTTATATACACCTATACCTATGCATGGTACGATATATGTACGAATATGTATCCCATTAGAAATGTTTCAGGATTCACAAAGTTATTTAGACTCACAGGTGGAATTCTTTACTCCATGTTTCCTTTATGTCTTTATGTACTAATTTTCATGCCTTACATACACTATACATTATTCATACTGATGCCCCTATTTTCCCGGGACCTGCATTTCATGCCTGTAGGTATAGGTAGAAAACCTGACGAACCCCCTCTTTAGGATCCTTGATCAGCGAGAGTTGGTGTGCTACACTTGATCCGAAGTTGTTATTAGTTTTGGTACGCTATTTTGTATGTAGATATAGGTATAACAGGGCCTATTCCCGTCCCTTATACAGTTGAACATTGTATTAGAGGTCTGTAGACAATTATGTATAGTTGGATAGTATCTGGCATTTTGGATATATAGTTGTTTATAGTAGCTTTGTCGGCTCGCCCTATTGTATTCTGTATGTATATGTAAATATGTCTTTTGGAGATGTTTCCCTCGTGTATGTTATTCAAGTAATTCAGGTGTTTCTTGACAAATATTATTCATGACCTACCCTTAATTCATGTTTATATCTTAGACACATGCTTAGGGGTGTTCGACAAGTAGGACTCAGACACTCGTCATGGTCCATCGGTTTGGGTCGTGACTGGTATGATGATGTCACGACCCCAAATAAGCCGGACGTGATGGCTCCTATCATGGAACTATGCTAGCCAACCATTACAGACTATCATAATATATCATAATTTCCAAGACTAGCAGAATAAGACAGCAAAATGAGATAAACAATTTATACACTACCCAAAAACCTGGAGCCAACTGTCATGAGCAACTCGGACTATAAATACAATGTACATTAAGGTGACTTGCTATTACAAAAGTCTGAAGTACAAAAGACAAAACTATGGACTGAGGAAAAGATTGGAGGTGAGTTGCGGACGCTAAGCAGCTACCTCGATCCTCGAACAACTCCAAGCACGTCCGAAAATCAACTAGTGAGATGGTCTGGTACTTGGATCTGCACACAGAGGTGCATGGAGTAATGTGAGTACACCAACTCAGTAAGTAATCAAATTAACTAAAAACTTGAGTGTAGTGACGAGCATTTATGAATCATGTAAATCCATATGATAAGTAACAGTGGAAATAAATAAATCAAGTCGGGAATCTACATTCCAAATGTTTCATAAAACTTCCATTTCCATTTAAAATCTCGTATAAAAACATTTGTCCAACATTTATCATCAGATGCTAAGTGTAAAGAAGATTGAAAACAATAGTTTCATAAATATAAGCCCATCGAGATAGTATCACTCACAAATAAAGCCTCTCGGGCCATCCTCTTAGTCACTCGTGACCCTACTATCAGTATCTCATGCTCACACTAAACACTCGTACTCAACAAGTACCATGAATACACACAACTGCTGCAGCGGGCAGCCCGATGCAACACACACACACACACACACACACACATATACACACACACACACACA
>ML473106.1:186450-225157 GCA_005239535.1 Nicotiana rustica | reverse complement strand
TATATATATATATATATACGCTGTGGTGTGCAGGCCGATACATATAATAGTCGATTGTGCCCAGTGGGGGTGTACAGACTCCGTAGGGGCTCCTACAACCCAAGCGCTATATATGTTTCGGCGTGCAGCTCCATCCAATATGTATATTGCTGCGTGTAACGACCCGGCCGGTCGTTCCGACAGTTTAGTCCCGTCCCCCCCATTTGTGCTTCATTTTATGTGGTTCAGATTCGTTTATATGTGTTGGGTCGGTTGGTTTGGGTTCAGAGTGGTCATGGTGAGAATTGAGGCATTTAGTCTCTCAAGGTAGCCTAATAGTTGAGAAAGTCAACTGAGAGTTGACTTATTGGTGAACAACCTCGGAATGCAAATTTTATGGCTCGGATAGCTTCGTTAGGTTATTTGGTACATAGGAGTGTGTTCGGAATGAAGTTTGATGTCCGGTGTACAATTAGGCTTGAATTGGCGAAAGTTAGTTTTTGGCGATTTTCGGTCGGTAGTGGAAAATAGGCTATCGCGGTCGGAATGGGATTCCGGAAGTTGGAACAGGTGTGTAATGTTATTTTGGCTATGTGTGAAAAATTTCAGGTCAATCAAAGGTGTTTTGATTGGTTTCGGCGTCGTTGGCGATATTTGGGAGTTTCAAAGTTCATAGGCTTGAATTTGATGTAATTTTTGTGTTTTCATGTTGTTTTTGGCATTTTGAAGGCTCGATTAAGTTTGAATAATGCTATAAGGTGTGTTGGTATGTTTGGTTGGGGCCCCGAGGGGCTTAGGATTGAATTCGGATGGTTGGCAGAGTTTTGAACTTAAGAAAATGCAGCAAATGGTTGCTGGTGTAAGTTTTTGGTGTTGGCCGCACCTGCGGATAGGTAGCCACAGGTGCGATGTCGCAGGTGCGAAAGACCATGCGCAGGTGCGAAGGGAGGCTAGGCAGGAGAAGTCTGCAGATGCGAAGTGTTTGCCGCATCTCCGAAGCTGCAAGTGCGGAGAAATGGCCGTAAATACGAGATTTGGTCCGTTGGTGGGATTGCGCAGGTGCGCTCTTGGGACCGTCAGTGCAGGTCCGCAGGTGCAGAATTGATTGGCAGAATAGTATAAAAGAAGCCTACGTGAAATTTAATTCATTTCACCATTGCTGCATGAGGTTGGAGCTCGTTTGAAGGGAATTTCAAGAGAGAATTCATTGGTCTTCAGTGGAGGTAAGTTCCCGAGTTATTAAAGTCGTTTCTATGTTATTTTGTTCGGATTAGTCTTGTAATTTGAAGGATTGAAGTAGAAAGTTTGGAAAATGGGAGGAAAGATTTGGGTATTTCTTTTGGTAATTTTAGTGGGCAATTGTGGTCCGATTTTGATATTCTTGGTATGTACGGACTTGTGGGAGGATAAGGGTTCTTGTGATATAAGTTTTATCGGATTCCGAAGCGTGGGCCAGGGGCTCGGATTTTGCCAAATTTCGATATTTTTGTATAAATTGATAGTTTTCGATTGGGTTGAGTTCCTTCGGTATATATTAATGATGTTAAACTGGTTTTGGTTAGATTCCGGAGAAATCGGAAGCCAATTTGAAGGGCAAGAGCATAGCGGACTAGTATTGTGGCCCGGTAGAGGTAAGTAATGGTTATAAATAGTGTCCTGAGGATATGAAACCACAGACTTCATATTTCTCACTGATTTTAGAATGGCGCACATGTCGGATGACGAGTATGTGGCGCGCACTGATTTTTGGATTGGGCGTGGTCCTCTCCGCATAAACTATTGAGTTGCGTAGTTTACTCTAAACTATATGTTAAATTTTGTTGTAAAGATTACTGAAATATTTGGGCTATAAGCCATGTTTGGGGCCTTGTGCCGACTTGTTTAGACCCCTTGGGGGCTTTTTACTGTTGTTTTCCTCACTGTTTATTGATGATTTCACTCAGTCACATTGTGCTTACTGTTTTCAAAATTCAGCCTGATTTACACTACTTTGACATTTAAAAAAGTGATTTTTTGGGTCGAGTACCCCGTTTTACTGATTCGCCCGAGGGGATTTTGAGAGGTTCTGACTGAGTGAGGCCGCCTGATTTGTGAGATTATGATATGCTACGAGGTGGCTTGATATTAGCACTTGGGCTGAAGGAGCCCTTCCGAAGTCTGCACACACCCCAAGTGATCGCACCGAGTGCCGAGTGACGAGTGATTGGGAGGCATGAGGGACTGTGAGGTATGCTCGAGGGGCTAATTTTGAGTGACTGTGAGGTATGCCCGAGGTGCTGATTACGAGTGACTATGAGGCATGCCTGAGGGGCTGATCATGATACATGTTTTTGCCCGAGGGGCTACTTATGATGTTACCACTTTCACTCTGAACTTATGATGTATGATTTTCCGAAGGGGCCTTTTTATTATTTTCAACATTTTTACAATAAACTTCTTCAAAGTTATGTTGAAACTATTGGAAAGTATATTTTCAAATGATTTTACTTAAATTCGCTTTTAAGCGTAATCATTTAACATATAGATTGTTGGAAAGAAAGGTTGTGCTTATTATGAATTGACGAATTGATTTTATGTGTTTCTTGCTACCTAGACCTGATTTATTTTCATTACTACTGAGTTGGTGTACTCACATTACCCCCTGCACCTTGTGTGCAGATCCAGGTGTTAGGGCAGCGTGAGTTGTCTATCTGTTCCAGAGATTCTCGGAGGTTTGCGAGGTAGCTGCATGCGTCCGCAGTCCTGCTCTCTCTCCTGCTTACTATTATAGAATTTATTTTCTTTTGAGTTTTATATTTTATGTAGATGCTCATGACCAATGACTCCGGGTTCTCGGGGGTTGTATTTAATATTCAGTATAACTTTAATTGTTTTATAAATTTTTAAAGGAAACCTTTGTGGGTTATCAGTATAGTAAAGATGTAAATGGAAGCTTATTATGATTTGAGTGTAGTTTTGGCTGGCCTAGTTCCACGATAGGTGCCATCATGACTGCCTTAGATTTGGGGTCGTGACAGTTTGGTATCAGAGCGCTAGGTTACATAGGACTCACCGGTCATGAGCAGGTTTAGTAGAGTCTTGCAGATCGGTACGGAGACGTCTGCACTTATCTTCGAAAGGTTGTGGAACCCTTAGGAAAATCTCTCATTCTTAAATTCTTGTCGTGCTAATCCATTGTATCCAGCCAAGAGCGTAAATCTTGAATTCTTTCCATGTATTTGAACGTGCACGAGAGCGCTTGGTATCAGCTGTGCATCGACGGCTTGTGACTTCCATGGATGAGATGTGATTTTGGCATGTTATTAATGGACCAGTCTAGAGGACTTGAGGCCGGATTCATTCTGTGGCTTGATTGCTAAGATTTTAATTGTGTGGGAACATGTATTTGGGGACTTAAATGTCCGTTGATGTCCTTATTAACGGGACTTTGTGACTAGATGGCTACGTGGTGAGTGTGATTTTGTTGTTATATGTGTTCAGGCTATGATTTGTGACAAAAGGGTTGGCTGGAAATGTGGCAAGATTTATTGAGTGTTTGATTTCTGTCTCGATTTGGTATATGGCTTCGAGTTGTCAGTGTATTGGAAGACCTCTCATGTTATGTAGTGTTGGAGTGAAGCAGATCTTTCTGTTAGGTTATGAGTTCTTGGTGATGTCTTTTGAGTTGATCATTGCCCCAGTAGCATTCATGTATTTGATTAACGGTGTATTCTAGCCGTATTAGCACTCACTGTTATTGTATTCATTGATGGCGTCCTGGCATATTTGCATAGCCAGGAGTAGCATACTCAGTATTTGAGGATGGCATTATAACGACTCAGGGAGGAGAGGCTCTATGCAAAATTCCCCGAGTGTGAATTTTGGCTCGGTTCAATAGCATTCTTGGGACACGTGGTGTCCAGTAAGGGTATCCATGTGGTCAGACGTGCGTGGGTAGAGCTTCCAGAATCTCGAGAATTTTGTGACCACCGCTCCAATGTTAGTTCTGCCATCTTCTTCAGGTTCTTACCACATATTGTGATGCCTCGAATCAGATGCAGAAAGGTGTAGTGGTTGCATGATAGTTATGGTTTTCAGAAGTGTAAAGAGAGATATCAGTTGGGGCTAAAAGGGGAGGGGTATCTCCTGCGGGTTGTCCTGGGGTGTGTGATTCCTATGTAGTTCTGTAATAAGTTATCTTCTACCAGTAAAGGATATATGTTGTAATTTGAGTTTAGATCGCTTGTGGAAGTTGGCATGACTGTTAAAATGGTAAAGGCGAGATTCGCATATGACTTGAGCTGTTAGACAGGTGGTGTTATTATGGGCATTGTGAGTTATTGTTCGTCCCGATCGTTTGCTTTGAGCTAAGTGGGGGAGTCTGTTAATAATAAGTTGATTGCACGATTATGTGTGGTATTAGTTTCGGTTCGAGGTATATTGGTAAATCAGTTATGACCTGCAGGTGTGGGGTCTGGGAATGACACGAGTAATGGAAATTTCTTCGATATAGGTTGTAATATACTCTATTGGGTAATGGGGTTCTGTTGAATGATTTAGTGGAAATTGTAAAACATGTAGTGTGTGCAGCGTATGAATTTGCTTGCTGCTTCAAGTGAGTGGATTACTTTCCTAGTATGTTAGTGTGCAAATGGGTCAGGTCGATTCTGTCTAATTGGTCAGTCTGATTGAGATTTACGTTAGAGGGTGTCAAGACTTGTGGTATTTCTACATCATCACGGATTGTACATATCAGTATCAGGAAGGTCAATGTAATGGATTTAGATTCGCAGGAAGTCTCTTCAGGGTAAGTATTTTAATGTGGTACTTTTGGGGATATTGAGAGAGTATTCGGCGGCTTATGAGCCTTAGACGATATCGTTTTGTGCTTGGGTCGCGTGTGGTGATTCTGGGGTTGAAAAAAAAAATTGTGGTATTACGGCATAGAGAAGTATAAATTTGAAGGTAAGTCAGAAGAACTTGGGTATATAAGGCAACTTGGTAGTAGGCCAGATCGTCATGGTAAGGGGTATAATTAGATATTTGGGTGTTCATGAGGTGACAAGTTCTTACGGGTGTTTCTTAGCAATGCTCTTGGATTTTGGTTGGCCTGCGTAGCTTGGTTGAGTTAGAAGCATTCAGTATTGATGGTTTGGTGTTGCGCAAATGGATTTCGGATAGTTCCTGATGGTTTCTACCGCGGTTAAGGATGCTTATTTCCTTTTGGCGTGAGGTGCGGGTAACGTGTAGCGAATTTGCTTCTAAATGGGATCAAATGTAAGTTCTTGGCTAGTTGGGTACGTAGTTGCTTGTGGCTCAGAAGGGACCATGGAGTTCCCGTACTTTTCCTAGGTTGTCATAGCGTGTGTGTATGTTGGGTAAGGTTGAGATTTGCATATATGAGGTCATAGTTCGGTTCTGGAAGGAATGTCATAAATTTTTAAGCAGCATGGGCACTTTCAGATGACTAGGTAGATGATATCACTAATTGGTGCGACTTGATGAGGGTATACATTTCAAAAAGAGCAATGTGTTTGAGTTAAAGGGTACTTCATTGGTATCGCGGAGCCCTATTGTTGGATCGACTGTTGATATTCAAGGTTGCTTGGTAGACGGAAGAATTATAGGGGTATCCCTCGTGGAATGAGTGAGTATTTGGGATGTGTTATGTATTCGAGTGGTGTAGTTGAGATCCGATATGGTAATATGTACGCTTAATGGACTTCGAGACTGAGAGTTCTCATAAACAGGTTATTTTGTGGTAGTGAACTGTGAAGATGCGGGTTGAGCTAGTCGAATGTTAGCATGTACCATGATTCCGTCAGTGTAAACTTTTCGGTAAGTTATCTATCTATTGTGGGTGATCACATTTCATTTAGGGTTACATAATTGGGTGTTGCGGGATTGGGTGTTACATAATTGGGTGTTGCGGGATCCCTGTGGCTATTGCAATGCACTCTGAGTACTTGATGTCGAATTTCGAATGGTTATTGATTTTGGGCAAGGTGTCTTGAAATATTTCAAGAGGACCAGCGGTTGGATGAGATCGTGCAGTGTAGCAGACTTATGTAGGGGTATGACCTTAAGTATTGGATTCGTGTGTTTTAATTTTTTTACGGTGTGTGCCAGGCTGTTAGCATGATATGGTGATCCTAATTGTTAATGGCAGGATAGTCCCCTCGTGTGGATCTTTTATATAATTTGATTTCATTGGGATGTTGATGTTAACTGCACAAGATGCACATGTTTTGGCTTCGAATTGTATCGATGTGTTGTCATCAGGGTGGTTGTGATGGATGAGAAAAGGTCCTTGGACCTAGAATAAACATATTCAGAAATTTTTACCGCACAGTTGGATGGATAAATATCGGGAGTCAGCTTAGGAATCTGCTATAATTCCTGTTTGGGAAGGTGGAGTTTCATGTCTGACTGATCGGACGAATGGTTGTTAGTTCTACGTGCTTCTTTCATCATCGACAGTATATGTAAGTGTTAGAGCGAGGCATTTCTAGATAAGAGGTTATGTACCGGTATTGGGTTGTTCTTAGTAGTTATTGTGGTTAAGAGTAGTATAAGTGTTTGAGTCACGCGTTGTATTATGTGATTTCATCTGGGGTGTGTATATGGATTGATTCAGCATGTTCAGACTTGTTCAGTTTATAGTTATGGAAATTCTGATCTTGTATATTATTTCAGAAGTGGGAAATTGGTTCTAAGGTTTATGGTTCTGGATTGGATTTCGAAATTTCAACGGTGATGTGCTATTGAGCCTAAATGAGATAGGATGACGTGGGATCACCCCCGGATATGTGCATGGTAAGCTATGTAACAGTTTGATGGTGTTGGAGAACAACTCGTGGCATTTTAACGACCCGGCTGGTCGTTCTGAGAGTTTAGACCCGTTTCCCCCGTTTATGCTTCATTTTATGTGTTTTAGCTTCATTTATGTGTGTTGGGTCGGTTGGTTCGCGTTCAGAGTGGTCATGATGAGAATTGAGGCATTTAGTCTCTCACGGTAGCCTAATAGTTGAGAAAGTCAACTGAGAGTTGACTTATTAGTGAACGACCTCGGAATGCAAATTTTATGGCTCGGATAGCTTCGTTGAGTAATTTGGGACTTATGAGTGTGTTCGGAATGAAGTTTTGATGTCCGGTGTAGAATTAGGCTTGAATTGGCGAGAGTTAGTTTTTGGTGATTTCCGGTCGGCAGTGGAAAATAGGCTATCATGGTTGGAATGGGATTCTGGAAGTTGGAACAGGTCCGTAATGTCATTTTGGGTATGTGTGCAGAATTTCAGGTCAATCGGAGGTGTTTTGGTTGGTTTCGGCGTCGTTGGCGATATTTGGAAGTTTCAAAGTTCATAGGCTTGAATTTGATGTAATTTTGGTGTTTTCATGTTGTTGTTGGCGTTTCGAAGGCTCAACTAAGTTGAATAACACTATGGGGTGTGTTGGTATGTTTGGTTGGGGCCCCGAGGGGCTGGGGATTGATTTCGGATGGTTGGCAGAGTTTTGAACTTAAGAAAATGCAGCAAATGGCTGTTTGTGTAAGTTTCTAGCGTTTGCCGCACCTGCAGATGGGTAGCCGCAGGTGCAACGTCGCAGGTGCGAAAGGCCATGCGCAGGTGCAAAGGAAGGCTAGGCAGGAGAATTCCACAGGTGCGAAGAGTTTGCTGCACCTGCAAAGCCACATGTGTGGAGATATGGCCGTAGGAGCGAAATTTGGTTCGTTAGTGGGATTGCGTAGGTGCACACCTGGGACCACAGTTGCAGGCCCGCAGGTGCGATTAAAGGTCCGCGGGTGCGGAATTGCTGGGCAGAACAGTATAAAAGAAGCCTCCGTGAAATTTTATTCATTTCACCATTGTTGCATGCGGTTAGAGCTCATTTGAAGGCAATTTGAAAAGAGAATCTGTGGGTCTTCAGTGGAGGTAAGTTTCCAAGTTATTAAAGTCGTTCCTATGTTATTTTGTTCGGATTAGGCTTGTAATTTGAAGGATTGAAGTAGAAAAGTTTGGAAAATGGGAAGAAAGATTTGGGAATTTATTTTTGCAATTTTAGGGGGCAATTGTGGTCCGATATTGATATTCTTGGTATGTACGGACTCGTGGGAGGATAAGGGTTCTCGTGATATAAATTTTACCGGATTCCGAGGCGTGGGCCCGGGGCTCGAATTTGGCCGAATTTTGAGATTTTGTATAAATTGATAGTTTTCAATTGGATTGAGTTCCTTTGCTATATATTAATGATGTTAAAATGATTTTGGTTAGATTCGGAGAAATCGGGAGCCAATTTGAGGGGGAAACGCATAGCGGACTAGTATTGTGGCCCGGTAGAGGTGTAAGTAATGGTTATAAATCTTTTCCTGAGGGTATGAAATCCCAGACTTTATATTTCTCACTGATTTTAGAATGGCGCACATGTCGGATGACGAGTATGTTGCGCGCACTGATTTTTGGATAGGACTTGATCCTCTCCGCATAAACTATTGAGTTGCGTATTTTACTCTAAACTATATGTTAAATAGTGTTGTAAAGATTACTGAAATATTTGGGCTATAAGCCATGCTTGGGGCCTCGTGCCGACTTGTTTAGACCCCTTAGGGGCTTTTTACTGCTGTTTTCCTTACTGTTTATTGATGATTTCACTTAGTCACATTGTGCTTACTGTTTTCAAAACTCAGCCTGATTTACACTACTTTAAGATTTAAAAAATGATGTTTTGGGTCTAGTACCTCGTTTTACTGATTCGCCCGAGGGGATTTGGAGAGGTTCTGACTGAGTGAGGCCGAGGGCCTGATTTGTGAGGTTATGATATGCCACGAGGTGGCTTGATATTAGCGCTTGGGCTAAAGGAGCCCCTCCGGACTCTGCACACACCCCCAGTGAGCGCACCGAGTGCCGAGTTATTGGGAGGCATGAGTGACTGTGAGGTATGCCTGAATGGCTGATTATGAGTGACTATGAGGTATGCCTGAGGGGCTGATTACGAGTGACTGTGAGACAAGCCCGAGGGGCTGATTATGATACATGTTTTTTCCCGATGGGCTACTTATGATGTTACCACTTTCACTATGAACTTATGAAATATGTTTTGCCAGAGGGGCCTTTTTATGATTTTCAGCATTTTTACACTAAATTTCTTGAAAGTTATGTTGAAACTACTGCAAGTATATTTCCAAATGACTTTACTGAAATTGGCTTTTAAGCGTGATGATTTAACGTATACATTGTTGGAAAGAAAGGTCGTGCTTATTTTGAATTGATAAACTGATTTTATGTGTTTCTTGCTACCTAGACCTGATTTATTTTCATTACTACTGAGTTGGTGTACTCACATTACCCCCTGCACCTTGTGTGCAGATCCAAGTGTTAGGGCAGGGTGAGTTGTCTATCTGTTCCAGAGATTCTCGGAGGTTTGTGAGGTAGCTGCATGCATCTACAGTCCTGTTGTCTCTCCTGCTTACTATTATAGAAATTATTTTCTTTTGAGTTGTATATTTTATGTAGATGCTCATGACCAGTGACTCCGGATTCTCGGGGGTTGTATTTAATATTCAGTATAGCTTTAACTTTTTTATAAATGTTGAAATGAAACCTTTATGGGTTATCAGTATAGTAAAGATATAAATGGATGCTTATTATGATTTGTAGTTTTGGCTGGCCTAGTTCTATGATAGGCGCCATCACGACTGGTTTGGATTTGGGGTCGTGACACTGTAGCATGCAGCCCGATCCATATATAACATATATCGATGCGGCGTGCAGCCCGATCCATACATAATATATATATTGTTGCGGCGTGCAACCCGATCTATACATAATATATATATTGCTGCGGCGTGCAGCCCAATCCACAACTATACACACATACTCCGCTCTCATCTTCACTTAGTCATCCTCACAAGCCACTTGGGCAATTCATTTCAACTCATGGGACTCAGCCTAAAATACCTCTCAAAGATTCAAAACAGTATGATAACGGTGAAAATAACAACAAGTAGAAAACATGACTGAGTTCACGATTGTTCTATCAGGATAGAGTGAGAATAGCGTAAAATTACCTTTGAGGGTATAAACAAGTAGGCACAAGGCCCCAAACATGGCTCACAGCCCATAATCAAGTATAAACTTCAAATATACAGGATATCGTAAGGTTTGAAATCGAATACGCGGCTTAAAAGTCGCTACGGGACGGACCAAGTCACAACCACTATCGGTGCAAGCCCACATGCTCGTCACCTAGAATGTGCATCACCTGATTTACCAAAACAATATAAAATATCGGGGTTTCATACCCTCAGGTTTAGAGTTACAATCGTTACTTACCTCAAAACATCCCAACAACCACTCCACGATGCTCCTGCTCCTTGAATTGGCTCCTGATTGCTCCAAATCTAACCAAAACCGGATTAATGTCATCAATATACCCTAAAGAAACAAAACCCAATCGAAAACTATCAATTTTAGGCACAATTCCAAAAATTGGCAAAACCCAAGCCCCGGGACCACGTCTCGGAATTCGATGAAAATTGCGTCACAAGAATCCTTATCCCTTCCCGAGTCTACAAATATAAAATGCATCAAAATGCGACCACAAACAACTCCTAAATTCCTTAATTACAAGTCTCAATTTCCCAAGCCCTAAACCCCCAATTTATGTAATATAATCCACAAATTCCAAGCCTAATCCATCACATAATAACATAGAAACGAGTTTATTGTCCGAGAAACTTACCTCCACTGATGACTCTCGAAATCTCTTCAAATTGCTCCCAAATTAGCTCAACCCGCATGCAAAAAGAAGAAAAATGCCAAAATTTCGTGGAGGCACCTATTTGTACCTCTTTCCCAGTTAATCCGCACATGCAGCCCATTCTTCGCACCTACGGACCCGCACCTGCGGTCCCAGGTGCACACCTGCACAATTCAACTAAAAGTCCAAATTCCGCACATGCAACTCTTTTTCCGAACACCGCATGTGCAGTCCCTCGTCCGCATCTGCGGTCCCTCACTGAGCTGCCCAAATTCCACTTCTGCGGATTCCTTTCCGCTTCTGCGGGCCCACACCTATGACTCCCCTTGCGCAGGTGCGGCCGCACCAGTAAAGTGGCACCAGCAGCAGCTTTGCTGCAATTTCCTAAGTCCAAACCTCTGTTAACCACCCGAAATCAATCCCGAGCCCCTCGGTACCCCAACAAAGTATACCAACACATCCCATAACCTTATTCAAACTTAGTCAAGCCTTCGAAATACCAAACACAATGCAAGAACTCAAAAATCACATCAAATTCAAGCCTATGAACTTTGAAACTTTTAAATTCCGCCAATGATGCCGAAATAAACAGAATCATATCTGATTGACCTGAAAAATTTGTGCACAGATCAAAAATGACATTACAAATCTGATCCAACTTCCGAAATTCCATTCGGACCCCGATAGCCTATTTTCCTCTGTCGGCCAAAAATTGCCAAAAATTATCTTTCGCCAATTCAAGCATAATTCTTCACTAGACATCAGAGCTTCATTCTGAACACCCTCCTAAGTCCCAAATCACCTAACGAAGCTATCTGAAACATAAAAATCAATGTTTCGAGGTCGTTTACCTATAACTTTTTCAACTATTTAGTTAATTTGAGAGATCATGTGTCTCTCTTCTCACCACAACCATTCTGAACCCGAACTAACTGACCCAACACAACATAAACAGGCTAAGCAACATACGATAAAGTAGAAATGGGGGGAAATGGGGCTAATATCATAAAAACGATCTGGCGGGTCGTTACAGATGTTGTCCATACCTATCTTTGAGATTCTATATGGCATGTAGGAAAATTTCCCATCTTTGCTTAATTATTAGTGCGGCATAGATTTAGCTCGAAGCGTATCTATTGAATTCTCCCACTCACTCATATGTTATGTTTGATCATTCGGTATCAGTTGTATTGACTGCTTATGATCTACAAATGATGTGCGAGATGTATTCTCTGTGTTGTGGGGATAGACCAGTCCAAGGGACATGAGGTCGGGTTTTGAATGCAACTTAGACTCGATTATTTTAGGTATGTGAGTATGCTTTTGGAGTTCTATGTCTTCTAGTGCCCCTAGGAGTGGGACTGGTAGGTCAATGAATGGTTTGGTGGCTATATGATGAGTATGATCTGACTGCAGGATGACTTCACATATCTTGTATGTGAGGAGAAGAGTTTTCTTGGGATGTTAAAATCACTATGGATGATTGATTACTGTCTTTATGTGTTGTACTGTCTTTGGTTGACGAATTAATACTCGGGAAGATTAAGTTATTGCATTGTCGTTTTAACCATGATAGGGCCATCGACTTAATCTAGTTTGAGGTTAAGTAGGTAGGTTATCTCCTACGGGGTGTTATGAGGTTGTGTGATCCCTATGATATTTCTACAAAGAGTTTCCTTTCTACCAGCAGGGTGTGTATGTGCTGCAATTTGGGTTTGGATCCCTTGAAGGTGTTTTCATGACTCTCAGTGGGATGGATATGCGCTTAGCGGGTGATTTGAGGTATTTTATGATTTGTGTTACATGGGTTTGTAAGGGATTTAGTTGATTTATAGTGCGAGATCATGGCATTATGGAGTAAAGGTATTATGGATTATCAGATACAATGTTCTATGGATTCAAGCATAGCGAGGGAGTATGCTACCGACAATCAGGTTACATGGTTATACGCTACATTATTTTTGCTCTGAGGCATGTTTGTTGATTAGTTATGTCTCAAAGAGGTGGTCTTGGGGATGACTTGAGCAGGGAAATTTCTGGATGCATTTTGTATTACACTTTGTGGAAAGATGGATAACTTGGAATGAATCCGGTTTGTTATTGATGATTTATATAATGTGTTAAGAGGATAAATTCACTCGGTTGCGTTAAGGTGTTGGTACTTCTTTAGGTGTTGGTGTGCTAATAGAGCACATGTCATTCAACTCGTTTTGGCAATGTATTTGAGATTAGAATAGGGTGGATGACTCTCGAGAAGATTCTAATGGGTTCAAGATTGATATGTGGTATTTCGAGGTATTTTTAGGTTTGTAAATGGCCAATATCTGAGATCCGCTTTGGATGGTTTCGGGACTCATGGTATTTTTATATCATTATTGATTCTACATAAGGTCTCTCGCGAGTGGTTATCTCGGATGCTGTATTATTGTGTACCTAAGAGGGAATACAGTACCTGGATTCAATCTAGGATCTCTTGTGATAAGCTTTGGACAAGTATTCATTGTGTATCGGCAAGGAAAAGTGCTAACTTGAAGGAAATTCGGAAGGAACTCAGAGAAAAAGGACAACTTAGTAGTAGTTTAGACTAGCATAATAATGGATATGATTGGTTCTTTTGATTCTCTTGGTGTTGTGAGGTTTTATCAATGTTTTGTGGCAATAATCCTAGGTTGGTGATCTGCGTAACAAGGTTGAGTTAGAGGCATTAATTTCTGATGGATTGATTATGTGTGAAAGTGGTTTGAAGAATTCTCTATGGTTTCGACTACAACTTGGGACAAAGACTTTTGACAAGTATGAGGAGTATGATCTGCGTTGTGATTTTCTCCTAGATGAGATCTAGTGGAAGGTTTCTGGCTGATTGAATATGTATCCTGCTTGTGACTCAGAGCTCATAATGGGGTTTGCGTGCTTCCATATGATGGTTTGATAGAGGATGTACATCGTGGGATCAAGGCTTGCATGTACAAGGTTGTGGTTTAGTCTCAAAGGGAATGTCGTGAGTCCTACAAAGCATGGATGATTTCAGATGTTGGGAAGAATACTAGTACTATTTGCTATTACTTGACAAGAGTGTGTATTTTGGGAGGTCGCATTATGTTGTGTCTTACTGATTCTTGACTGGTATTATGGTAATCACCTAGTTGCTCGACTATTGATGTTCAAAATTTTACTACGTAGTACGGAAGAATTATAGAAGTATTTCCATTGAGATGATTAAGTAAGAGGTATGTGTTACTCATTCGAGTAGTCGAGTTGGGATCAGAAATGGTGATTCTTGTATTATAGGGATTTGAAGTCAAGGAGGGTTCATAGAGATACCTTGGTTGTGGACAATGGAGGTACATCAAGAGGTTGACAACTGATTGTATGTCTTACATATAGTTGTGGACTTCTCATAGGTTATATACTTATTTCGAGAGGATATTAATCAATTTGGAGGCCACTATTAGGCCTAACAAAAATGTGTATTCTATATCGAGTCGGATTTGTTTACTCAGCACAACTATTGTGGAAGGGTGTGTTATCAGTTAGAGTTAATTTTATTCATGTATGATTTGTTACATGAGTTACTCTTTTATGCTACGGTGGGTTGTGAGAATGCTAACTACTTGCCCGTATGATGCGGTTCTTTTGGGCCCTGTGGCGGAATTCGAGCGAGATGGATCTTGGGGTAGTGAATGGTTAATTGCGTGTTGGTTATGGTCTTCCCGTTATGGTATATTTTGTTATCTGTTTCTCCAGTGTCATGGTTGTGCACTTCACGTGTTTGTTGTTGTTATGTATATGGTTGTTGATTATGAGCATCGTGACTTGAGGTATTTCATATGAACCAGTGTTTGGATTGGGTCACGCATCACAACGAAGTTATTTTGGGATATGACCCTTTGTATTTATCTTTTGTGGTTTGGTTCTTCTTTATGTGAAAGGTTCATAACAATGCGCTTGTGGTGGTATCTGTTAAGCATGTAGGGCAGTTCTCTTATTTGATTCTCTTCCCATCATTGGGTATATTTGAGTTGTTGCTTGTATGGCGCATGGATTGCATGGTATGGGGCTATAGATGGTATTGGTTTGGCATCTTGGTTGAGAAGCGCATAGTGGATGTGATAAGATTATTGGATATGCTATCGGATTTGGTTAAGGTATGTTTGAAACAATAATATTAGAAGTAAGTTTATAATTTTCCAATGGTTCTTATTGGGCGAGAAAGCTCCCCGACTAGTTGATCTGATGATTGGTTATCACTTGCTGCATGTCCCATTCATCATTGGCAGTGTACAATGTTCCAGAACAAGTTACTTGATATGAGCTTTGTTACCGGTGCCGAATTTTTTATTAAGCACTTATTATGGCCGGAAGTTATTGCTATGGGTGCCTAAGTTATGCGGTATACCATGTCATGGGTTAGTACAGGCTTTAATACATCTTGTTAAGACTTGTGCGGTGTATAGATGCTAGAACGAGGTTTCATAATGAGTTCAAGATGTTGAGGATTTTATTATAAGGCTTATAGACTAAGGTCGTAGTTAGGATATTTAGTAAGTTTGCGTTGTCAGGCTCATATGGATCAGAATGACGTGGGACCATCTATAGGTATGCACATATTGAGTTTTTACAGTTATTTAAAGGCTTTGGAACAACTCTTGGCACTTTCGAGGATGAACATATGTTTAAGTGGGCGAGAATGTAACAATTCGATTGGTCATTTTGAGAATTTGCGTTCTATTTTGCGGTTTGATTTCATGCGTATCTTTTTATGGTGTATTATAATTTTCCTGTATGGTCCTTTTCTATTTTTCTAGAAGGTTTCAGAAGTATTTGGCCAAAATTGGCAATTTAAATGTTTAGAATACTCATAAGTTTGACCGGGAGTTGACTTAGTTGATATCTGGTTCGGATGTTGCTTTGGGAGTTGTAATAGATTTTTTATGTCATTTGGAACATGTGCGCAAAATTTGAGGTCATCCCGAGTTGCTTTAATGTGGTTCGGCACGGGTTTTGGAAGTTGAAAATTCAAAAGTACCTTAAGTTTGATTTAAGGTACTAATAAGCGGGGATTTTGACTACTTATTAACGCCTTTTAGCTTTCGTTTTAGTCCAAAAGTGCTTAATTGTGTCCCTGAAAACTGATGAAATGTTATTAATTGCAGGAATATTGGAAGATAAGCTCCCAAAATGAAATCCAGGTCAAGAAGGAGTAATCTGAACTCAAGGACAAAAACATGCACAAAAGCTCGGAAGTGCAGACCGCAGAATATCATCTGCAGCCACAGGTTGTAATGAAATTACCAATAAAGAAATGTGCAAAGTGTAGTCTGCACATGATATGTGCAGCGGCAGAAGTTGGGTCAGAGCAAAAGCTCAGAGAACCTGCATCTCTGGTCCAACTGAAGTGCAGACATCACTATTATTGTGTGGTCGCGGAAGAAATGCTACGTGGCTGCATTCACATTTGTGCAGACCGCAGAAGAGCAAGGTGCGGCCACAGACATTACTATGCAGACCGCGGAAAGAGAGCAGTGCGACCGTTGTTTAGAATTATGCGACCGCAAATTTCAAATCTAGTCAAGTTGAAGCTAAGTGCGGACGGCACATTGAATTGTGCGGCTGCAGAACCTCCGAAAGGGTATTTTTGTCCGAAAATTCTAGCCCTGTATAAATAGCAGAGTTTCACGTTTTTAGGTCAACTTTTGACATATGTTGTTACAGTACACAGTTTCTTTTACTCTTTTTAGTAATTTTGCCTATTTTTGAGATTTTTTGAACACTCATTTCATCATTTTAATTATCAATATAGGTTTAATTATCATTTCTTCTTCTATTTCTTTTAATATAAGCACGAGTAGCCAAATTTTCAATAGGGTTGTGACCCAACCCTGGAGTGTAATTGACTTATTTCTTGTTTATGGTTTGGTGTTTATTATTTAGCCTCTTCTTGTCTTTTTTTGAAGAATTAATGGTTGCAAACATTAGTTCATACCTATTTGACTTGGTCTCTACTTGAGAAAGAGAGACTTAGTCTAGAAAAACCTGGCTAACAAGAAAATGAGTAAATCAAGAGATTGAAAAGCCCAAAAGAGTTGAACCTGGATATAGTAAAACACGACTTGAGCTTTTTATCAACCGTTTTGTTCAATACTTATTTGGACTTGACAAAGCCAAATTGGGAAAAATCACTCTCTGATCGAGAGGTATTAAGTGGGTACTTGAGTGTTGATACCAATAATACACCCCGAACAATAAAACAAGCTTTAAGGTTTACAATCCATTAGACAAACACCTAGGTGAATGTCATAGCACTAGGCCTTTTTATCATTTGAAAAATAACAAAAATAATTTCCTTGTTTCTTTCTTTAAATTGCAATCATAGTTTAAATTATGTTTATTTAAACAAAAGCAAATATTGCGGAAGCGTAAATTTATATATACAAAATCACGTGCAAATATATACACTACTAACTCTCATACATATAGCTCCCTGTGGAATTCGACCCCGACTCTTGTTGGGTATTGCTATTGCATCGACTGTTTTCATAACCTTGGATAGACGAGTGAAATTGGACGAGATCGGATACGATTCATACATTTGATGTTGTTATGTGGGGTTTAAGGCCTCGAGCAGGTCCATGTTATGTTTTAGAACTTATCGGTATGTTGAGAGGGGGTCTTTTGGGACTCGGATGAGTTTTGGATAGGTTTGGGTTGTGTCGCGCTCGTATTTGATGTTTTGGCGTTGTTTCTTCAAGAATAAATTGTACCATGTTGGGACATGAGATCTAGATTCCATTTCAAATGAAGCAGTAGATTGTATCGTAATTACGGAGATATAGTAAGAATATTCGTCGAATTCGGACATCGTAAGGGGTTGTGCCTATTTTAGTATTTGAGAAGATAGTTGGTGCTGGTGTTTCGAAGACGCAAAGTTGGGTCGTCATATCTGGCGAAAAATGTTCCGTAAATGCGAAAATTAAGGATTTGAAGTCGAATTTTGACTGAAGTAAATATTTTGACACGGTTCTGATTATCTTTGTCATGACCCCAAATCCTAAACCGGTCGTGATGGCGCCTATCGGGAACTAGGCTAGCCAATAATCACATAATTGCAGTTTCTTTCTAAAATCCCATCCTTTTTCAACATTTCATAATGTATATAGAATTACTTAGTTCATTAGGAAAAATAAACAGCTAAATAGTCTAAACCATCCCCAAAATCCGGAGTCAACATGTCATGAGCATCTAAGAGATATACCAACAAGTCTACTACTATAATACAAAACCTCCGAACTAATTGCTAGATACAACAAAAGAAGGGAAAACGAAGATGCTGCGGACACTGAACAACTACCTATATATCCCGAACTCCGGCTCCGCGCAGAATAGATCGCTAACGCTCGGTATCTGCACCTGAATCTGCACACAAGGGTTCAGGGAGTAATGTGAGGACGCCAACTTAGTAGTAATGAAAATAAATCAAGTCTAAGCGGCAAGACACACATAAAAATCAATATCATCAGTTCACAATATGCACAACCTTTATTTCCAACAGTATATACATAGATATATGAAATCATCACGCATTAAAACCAACTTCATAAAAATCCCTTGAAAAATATGTTTTTGAACAATTTCTTAAGTAGCCCCTCGGGTGAAGACATCAATCATAAATCGCCGCTCGGCAGAACACCACTCAGCACCTCATAGCCACTAAGTATCCGCCCCTCGGGCAACCTCACTGTCACTCATGCCTCACAATCATTCATCACTCGGCACTCGGCACTCAGCAATCGACACTTAGCACTCAGCATTCAGTACGTACCTGCGCTCGCTGGGGGTGTGTACAGATTCCGGAGGGGCTCCTTCAGCCCAAGCGCTAATATCAAGCCACCTTGTGGCATATAATATCCTCGCAAATCAGGCCCTCGGCCACATTCAGCCAGAACCTCTCAAAAGCCCTCGGGTGTATCAGTAAAACGGGGTACTTGACCCAAAACAACATTTTTACATCTCAAAATAGTGTAAATAAGGCCGAGTTTCGAAAACAGTTAAGCACAACATGACTGAGTGTAAATCATAAATCAACAGTGAGGAAATAGCAGTAAAAATCCCCCTAAGGGTCTAAACAAGTCGACACGAGGCCCCAAACATGGCTTATAGCCCTAATATAGCAATAGTCTTTAGAACACAATTTAACATATGCTTTAGAGTAAAATATGCAACTCAATAGTTGCCGCGGAGAGGACGAAGTCCAATCCAAAAATCAGTGTGCGCCACATACTCATCATACGACATGTACGCCATTCTAAAAACAGTGAGAAATATGAGGTCCGGGATTTCATACCCTCAAGACATGATTTATAATGATTACTTACCTCTACCGTGCCACAATACTAATTCGTGATACTCTTGCCCCTCAAATCAGCTCCCGATTGCTCTGAATCTAACCAAAACCTTATTAACATCATCAATATACGCTAAAGGAACAAAACCCAATCGAAAACTACCAATTTATACAAAATTCTCGAAATTCGGCCAAACCCGAGCCCCTAGCCCTAGGCTTGGAATTTGATAATATTTGAATCACTAGAATCCTCGTCCTCCCACGATTCTATACATACCAAGGACACTAAAATCGGACCACAATTGCCCACTCAAATTTGGGTTTAGTTTCAACAATTTTTTGGTTTAATTGCTTAGAAAACGATACAGAAACGAGTTATGAAGTTGGACACCTTACCTCCAAGTGAGCCCCTTTGATTTCTTCTGCAAACCCTCTCAAATAGCTCTCAACCCGCTTGTCAATAGAAGAAAATGGACAAATTCTTGCAAAAATGGGCTTTAAAACATTATGCCCAGCACTTATAATCCATTCAGTGCGATCGCATACCTAGGGATGCGTTCGCGATGCACATACCAGACCACTATATGTGATCGCATTGAACAACTCTCCATCCCAGACACGCGCCTCAGAACCTTTACGCAATCGCACCAACACCCACGCGATCTCATAGAACAAAATGACTTCCCCACTCTTTTACTCTACGCGATCGCAGTGAAGAAATCACTGCTGCTAGAACACCAGAAATAGCAGACTTCTTAAGGCCAAAAGGTGCCCGTTTGAGCATCCGAAAAACACCCGAGGCCCCCGGGACCTCAACCAATCCTAGAAACACACCCCATAACATCATTAGTCGAGCCTTAGAAACACAAAAAACAACACGAAAACACCAAAATTTCATCAAATTCAAGCCTATGAACTTTGAAACTTCTAAATTTTGATAATTATGCCGACACCAACCAAAACACATCTGATTGACCTGAAATTTTTCACACATATCCAAAATGACATTACAAACCTGCTCCAACTTCCGGAATTCCATTCCGACCCCGATAGCCTATTTTCCACTGCCGGCTAGAAATCGCCAAAAACTAACTTTTGCTAATTCAAGCCTAATTCTACAACCGGACATCAAAACTTCACTCCAAACACTCTCCTAAGTCCCAAATCACCTAATGAAACTATCTGATCCATAAAATCCGCATTCCGAGGTCGTTTACCAATTAAGTCAACTCCCAGTTGACTTTTTCGACTATTATGCTAATTTAAGGGACTAAGTGTCTCAATTCTAACCACGACCACTTTGAACCCGAACCAAACGACCTAACACAAAATAAATAGGCTAAGCAACATATGATTAAGCATAAATGTTGGAAACGGGGCTAATCTCATGGAACAACTGACCGGGTCGTTACATCCTCCCCCTCTTAAACAAATGTTCGTCCTCGAACGGGTCTAGAAACATACCTGGAATCTCGAATAAGTAAGAATATCTGTCCCACATCTCCTGCTCGGTCTCCCAGGTTGAATCCTCCATCGGCTGCCCTCTCCACTGAACCTTCACTGAAGATATATGCTTAGACCTCGGCTTTCTGACCATACGACCCAAAATAGCCACTGGCTCTACCTCATATGACATATCACCCTCGAGCTGAACCGTGCTGAACTCCAAAACATGAGATGGGTCACCAACATACTTCTGGAGCATCAAAAGATGGAATATCGGAAGAACACTCGCCAAGCCGAGAGGCAAGGCAAGTCTATAAGCCACCTCCCTAATCCTCTGAAGCACCTCAAATGGTCCAATGAACCTGGGACTCAACTTCCCCCTCTTCCAAACCGCATAACACCCTTCATGGGTGACACCTTCAGCAACACCTTATTCCCAACCATGAAAGACACATCCCGGACCTTGTGATCCGCATAGCTCTTGTGCCTAGACTGCGTCGTGCGAAGCCGCTCCTGAATCAACTCGCCTTAGCCAACGCATCATGAACCAGGTCTGTGCCCAATAGTCTAGCCTCGCCCGACTCAAACCAACCAACCGGAGATCTGAACCTTCTAGAATATAAAGCCTCATATGGAGCCATCTGAATACTCGACTAATAACTATTATTATATGCAAACACCGCGAATGGCAGATACTAGTCCCATGAACCCCCAAAATCAATGACACATGCACGTAACATATCCTCCAAAATCTGAATAGTACTCTCCAACTGCCCGTCGGTCTGAGGATGAAACACTGTGCTCAACTCGACCTGAGTACCCAACTCTCTCTGTACGGCTCTCCAAAACTGGGAGGTGAACTGAGTACCTCTGTCAGAAATGATAGAAACTGGAACCCCATGCAATCGAAAAATCTCCCTGATATAAATCTCCGCTAACTGCTTCGAAGAATAAGTAGTACCAACAGGAATGAAGTGTGCGGACTTGGTCAGCCGATCCCCAATAACCCATATAGAATTAAACCTCCTCGAAGTCCGTGGGAGTCCAACTACGAAGTTCATGGTTATCCTCTCTCACTTTCACTCTGGAATATCAAATCTCTGAAGTAACCCACCTGGTCTCTGGTGCTCATACTTGACCTACTGATAGTTGAGACATCGAGCCACAAACTCAACAATATCGTTCTTCATCCGCCTCCACCAATAATGCTATTGCAGATCCTAATACATCTTCGCAGCACCCGGGTGGATGGAATATCGTGAACTATTGTCCTCATCTAGATTCAAATCTCGAAGCCCATCTACATTGGGCATGCAAATCCGGCCTTGCATCCTCATTACCCCGTCATCACCAATAACCACATCCCTAGCATCACCGTGACGGACCCTGTCCTAAAGAACAAGAAAATGTGGGTCATCATACTGGTGTGCTCTAATCTGATCATAAAGAGAAGACCTGGAGGCTACACAAGCCAATACCCGCAGAGGCGCTGATAGATCCAATCTCACCAACTGACCCGCCAAAGCCTGAACATTAAGTCCTAAAGGCTGCTTTGCTACTGGAAGGTAGGTTGGACTCCCCAAACTCTCCGCTCTGTGACTCATGTCATCAGCCACTACATTGGCCTTCCCCAGATGATCTAAAATAGTGAGGTCATAATCCTTGAGAAGCTCCAACCACCTCCTCTAACACAAATTCAGATCCTTCTACTTAAGCAAATGCTGCAAACTACGGTGATCCGTAAAAATCTCATAATGCACTCCATACAAATAATGACGCCAAAACTTCAAGGAGTGAACAATAGCTGCTAGCTCAAGATCGTGTCTGGACGCGTAGGCAAGTCACCCTACCATCCTGCATCAAAATCGCTCCAAGGCCAACTCTTGAGGCATCACAGTAAGCTGTATAAGAACCTGAACCCGTAGGCAAAATAAATACCGGAGCTGTAGTTAGAGCTGACTTGAGCTTCTGAAAGCTCTCCTCACACTCCTCAGTCAACCTGAACTGAGCACCCTTCTGGGTCAGTCTGGTCATAGGTGTAGCAATAGATGAAAATACCTCGACAAAACGGCGATTGTACTCTGCCAAACCAAGGAAACTGCAAATCTCAGTAGCTGATGACGGTCTAGGCCAACTCTGCACTGCCTCTACCTTCTTCAGATTAAACGGAATATCCTCACTGGACACCGCGTGCCCCAGGAATGCTACTGAATCAAGCCAGAACTCAGACTTCAAAAATTTTGAGTACAATCTCTTCTCCATCAAGGTCTGAAGCACAACTCTCAAATGCTGCTCATGATCCTCCCGGGATCGGGAATACACTAGGATATCGTCAATAAACATGATGACGAAAGAATCCAGATAAGGCCAAAATACATTGTGCATCATGTGCATCAACGTTGTTGGGGCATTGGTCATCCCAAATGACATAACTAGGAACTCATTATGACTATATCTAGTCCTAAAATCAGTCTTCAGGATGTCTGGCTTCAGAATTTTCAACTGATGATAGATGGAATGCAAGTCAATCTTGGAAAATACCTGGCGCCCTGCAACTGATCAAACAAGTCATCTATACAATGCAAGGGATACTGGTTCTTCACCGTAACTCTGTTCAGCTACCGATAATCAATAAACATACGCATAGAACCATCCTTCTTCTTTACGAACAACACTTGTGCACCCCAAGGTGACACACTAGGCCGAATGAACCCCTTATCTGAGTTCCTCAAGCTGCTCCTTTAATTCCTTTAGCTCCGCTAGTGCCATACGATAAGGCGGAATAGAAATAGGTTGGGTGCCTGGCACTAGGTCAATACCAAAATCAATGTCCCTGTCAGGCGGCATGCCCAGCAGGAAACACGTCTAGAAAGTCATGAACCACATGAACCGAATCAATAGCGGGAGTCTCACCACTGACATCCCTCACAAAAGCCATATAAGATAAACACCATTTCTCAACCATGTGTTGTGCCTTTAGGTAGGAAATCACTCTGCTAGGCATATACTCAGAAGAACCTCTCCATTCAACCCTCAGACGTCCCGGCATAGCTAGGGTCACGGTCTTAGCGTGACAATCAAGAACATCATCACACGGAGCTAACCAATCCATGCCCAATATCATATCAAAATTGACCATGATGAGTAACAATAGGTCCACTCGGGTCTCCAGGCGCCCAATATATATCACACACGATCGAGACACATGGCCCACAACCACAGTATCACCCACCGGAGTAGACACATGAACAGAGGTAACTAAAGACTCACGGGGCATATTCATGAAATGGGTAAACTATGAAGAAACATAGGAATATGTAGAACCAGGGTCAAATAAAGCCAAAGCATCTCGGCAACAGACTAAGACAATACCTGCGATCACTGCATCAGAGGCCATAGCATCTAGCTTGGCTGGAAATGCATACATTAGGGCCTGACCTCCACCTGCTCGACCTCCCTTTTTAGGGCGTCCTCTAGCTGACTGACTACCACCCCTGACTTTCTGGGCGGGTGGTGAAGTAACTGGAGCTGAAGTCGAGGGCTGGCCCCCTTACTGAGAAGAACCAGCAGGACGACGGGACACTGCCTCTATATGTGCCCAAACTCTCCACACTCAACTGCGGGAATCTAATCCTGAACAGCAGGGGGATCAACTGCAACTGCCCTGGCCTCGACCCCTCGCTGATCTAGCTGGTGGGTGACCACCCTGATCGGTAGCGTGAGTCCTCGCCATCTGTGAGAGAAGGAAATAACAAAATTTTAGATTTTTATAATCAACAAAATGGCACGATAGAATTCAAGAAAATGAGATTCTTCTTAAGAGTTCCGCAGCCCCTCGAAGATAAGTACAGACGTCTCCGTACCGATCCGCAAGACTCTACTAAACCTACTCATAAACGTTGAGTCCTATGTAACCTAAGCTCTGATAACAACTTGTCACGACCCCAAATCCTAAACCGGTCGTCATGGCGCCTATCGTGGAACTAGTCTAGCGAACAATCATATAATTACAGTTTCTTTCTAAAATCCCAATCTTTTTCAACATTTCATAATGTATATAGAAATATTGAATTCATTAGGCAAAATAAACAGCTAAATAGTCTAAACCATCCCCAAAATCCAGAGTCAACATATCATGAGCATCTAAAAGATATACTAACAAGTCTACTATTATAATACAAAACCTCCGAACGAGTAGCTAGATACAATAAAAGAAGGGAAAATAGAGATTCTGCGTACGCTGAACAACTACCTATGTATCCCGAACTCCGGCTCCGCGCAGAATAGATCGCAAACGCTCGGTATCTGCACCTGAATCTGCACAGTGGTTCAGGGAGTAATGTGAGGACGCCAACTCAATAGTAATGAAAATAAATCAAGTCTAAGCGGCAAGAAACACATAAAAATCAATATCATCAGTTCACAATATGCACAACCTTTCTTTCGAACAGTATATACATAGATATATGAAATCATCATGTCTTAAAACCAGCTTCAGAAAAATCCCTTGAAAAATATGTTTTCCAATAATTTCAGAAATAAAAATAACCGAAGGATTTAGTGAAAAATGAAATAAATCATAAGTAGCCCCTCGGGCGAAAACATGAATCATAAATCGCCCCTCGGGCAGAACATCACTCAGCACCTCACAGCCACTCAGTATCAGCCCCTCGGGCAACCTCACTATCACTCATGCCTCCCAATCACTCATCACTCGATACATGGCACTCGACACTCAGCATTCAGTAGGTACCTGCTCTCACTGGGAGTGTGTACAGACTTCGGCGGGGCTCCTTAAGCCCAAGGGTTAATATCAAGCCACCTCGTGGAATATCATATCCTCACAAATCAGGCCCTTGGCCTCATTCAGTCAGAACCTCTCAAAAGCCCCTCCGGCGTATCAGTAAAACGGGGTACTCGACCCAAAACATCATTTTTATATCTCAAAATAGTGTAAATAAGGCTGAGTTTCGAAAACAGTTAAGCACAACATGACTGGTTGTAAATCATAAATCAACAGTGAAGAAATAGCAGTAAAAGCCCCCAAAGGGTCTAAACAAGTCGACACAAGGCCCCAAACATGGCTTATAGCCCAAATATAGCAATTGTCTTTAGAACAACAATATAACATATGATTTTGAGTAAAATACGCAACCCAATAGTTGTCGCGAAGAGGACCAAGTCCAATCCAAAAATCAGTCCGCGCCACATACTCATCATCCGACATGTGCGCCATTCTAAAAACAGTGAGAAATATGAGGTCCGGAGTTTCATACCCTCAGGACAAGATTTATAATGATTACTTACCTCTACCGGGTCACAATACTAATCCGTGATGCTCTTTCCCCTCAAATCGGCTCCCGATTTCTCTGAATATAACCAAAACCAGATTAACATCATCAATATATGCTAAAGGAGCAAAATCCAATTGAAAACTATCAATTTATACGAAATTCTCAAAATTCGGTCAAACCCGAGCCCTGGGCCCACATCTCGAAATTCGATAAAAAATTTATCACTAGAATCCTCGTCCTCCCACGATTCTATACATATGAAAAACATTAAAATCGGACCACAATTTCCCACTCGAATCCTCAAAAGAAAATCTCAATTTCTATGCACCTTTCTTCCCCAAATTTGGGTTTAATTTCAACAATATTCCGGTTTAATTGCTTAAAAAACGATATAGAAACGAGTTATGAAGTTTGAAACCGTACCTCCAAATGCCCCTTTGATTTCTTCTTCAAACCCTCTCAAATAGCTCTCAACCCACTTGTCATTGGAGGAAAATGGACAAATTCTCGCAACAATGGGCTTTAAAACATTCTGCCCAGCACTTATAATCCTTTCAGTGTGATCGCATACCCAGGGATGTGTTCGCGATGCAAATACCAGCCCACTATATGCGATCGCATTTCAATTCACGCGATTGCATATAACAACTCCCCATCCCACACACGCGCCTTAGAACCTCTACGCGATCGCACCAACACCCACGCGATCACATTGGTTTACCTAACAAACCTA
Organism: Nicotiana rustica; assembly: GCA_005239535.1. Classification (NCBI taxonomy): domain Eukaryota; kingdom Viridiplantae; phylum Streptophyta; class Magnoliopsida; order Solanales; family Solanaceae; genus Nicotiana; species Nicotiana rustica. The sequence continues at coordinate 198,630 of ML473106.1, read as the reverse complement.
TGTGATCGCAATCCTAACAATGCGACCGCATAGAACAAAATGCCTGCCCCACTCTTTTACTCTACGTGATCGCGGATGGATCCACGCGATCGTAGTGAAGAAATCACTGCTGCTAAAACACCAGAAAATAGCAGACTTCTTAAGGCCAAAAAGTGCCCGTTTGAGCATCCGAAATACACCCGAGGCCCCCGAGACCTTAACCAATCCTACCAACACACCCCATAACATCATTCAAACTTATTCGAGCTTTTGAAATACCAAAACCAACACGAAAACACAAAAATTTCAGCCTATTCAAGCCTAATTCTACACCGTATATCAAAACTTCATTCCGAACACACTCCTAAGTCCCAAATCACATAACGAAGCTATCCAAGCCATAAAATACGCATTCCGAGGTTGTTTACCAATATGTTAACTCCCAGTTGACTTTTTCGACTATTAAGCTAATTTAAGAGACGAAGTGTCTCAATTCTCACCACGACTACTCCGAACCTGAACCAACCGACCCAACACAACAGAAATAGGCTAAGCAACATATGATGAAGCAGAAATGGGGGAAACAGGATTAATCTCACGGAACAACCGGCCGAGTCGTTACAATCTTACATGATTCAATATTTGATTTTGACATTGGATTGATGAATTGAAAAGAGAAATTGGGATTTTGTATAAATGTTTGAATTGAATATTTCAGATTTGAACATCAATCCAGGGTCAGATTTGAGTGAATTCAATATTATTGGACTCGTATTCGAATGGGTTTTCAGAATTCATGACTTTTATTGGGTTCCGAGGTACAGGTCCGGGTTTACATTTTTGTTGACTTTGAGGTTTTGATTAAAGATTCGACCTTTATCTCTTTGGTTTTTTCCCCTAAGGCATTATTTTATGTTTTGAGTTTCTTTTTTGGCTGGTTTCGAGCCGTTCAGAGGTTAATTCACACGAAATGTCATTTCTAGTGTATTGTTTGGCTTGCCAATATTGGCATTTGCTTGTTCGAGCTAAGTAACCTATCAAAACTTTGATTTTAGGGTAATTAACCTTGAGAACTATGATATTTGAGATTTGTTGGGTGTGATGCAAGTGCTAGGCAGCGAGCGTGTGTGCGTGCACCGTGTTACTTATGATCCGGGTAGTTCTTAGGGTATTATGTGCCTTGCTTTTCTATCTTGCTTATTTATTACCATATTTTTGCCATTCATATGACTTCATGAGATGTTATTCATGCTAGAAATCATGTATAGGCCATATGCTCGTTATTTTAGACATTATAGGGCTATACTTGCTGCTTCTCAGCTATTTGTATTTGCCATAGTGTTGACGGCCAATTTTGACTCTCCCTTTTAAAATTAATTTATTTAAACTTAATAATTGCAATAAATATTTTCAAAGTATTTTCTGGTAATGAATACCTATTTTTTCAAATTAATTCAGTATTATTTTCGGATTAATCGTTTAACATTATGTATTATGTAATTATAAATATATTTATGATTTTATTATTTTAAATAAAATTTCTATACGTATGTTCTATAATTAATTTCGTAAATTACTTCTTAAAATAGTTAATTAGTTTACTATTTCAATAATTTAAATTAATGTCCTAATGAAGTTTTTTATATCATTAGTTAAAATAATTAATAATATATAATAATTATAATTTTACCATATTTTATTGGAATTGTTAAATTTATTTAGATTAATTTCAAAAGGGGTAAAAAACAACCAAAAGGCTACAATTACAATTCTCACTTATATGAAAAATTGCTAACTTTTCAATTATTTTTGGCCCAAACATACAAAGCCCAGTCCGAAATACACCCAACTCAAACACTCCCCTCTTTACACTTTGGCAATCCATGCCATGCCTACTAGACCAATCGAACCGTGCCACATCACCCTCACTCTCAACTCACATAACAAACACCCCATTTATTCCCTCATTCTCCTTTTAATTCAAATACCCGTCCCCAAAGACCCAATCTCAACCGTTAAAATCTTTTAATCCAATGACCACCAAAAATTCCCCTAAAAAATCCTAATTGACCAAATTTTCAATGATGTTGATCATCAGGTCCAATGGCCCAGATCTCCTCCCATCGTTTTAACTTACAAACCCTAATCATTTCCATGTTGTCCAGTCGCTTCTTTTTCCCATTCCTCTCTCTTTTCTCTCAACCTCACAAGCGAAATCATGACCAGATGTTGCAGAAATTCGTGTATGGTCACGATTTTATCAGAGATTAATCTCTTTTTCCTTCCCAAGCCAAATTTCCCACTGAATTTTCCTCTCTCATTATCTGAGACTTAAACCCCCAAATCTGGACCCTACCCTAAAAGATGAAACCTCAAATCGCTATTGCTCTTTCAAAATTCGTATCATGCATGGCCATTCCTTTTGCTCCTATATATTAGACCTATGCACTCTTTCCATTTTCACCCCTCGATTTCATAGTCTTAATCGAGAAGGTCATACGAATATAGTGAACGTTCTAGTCAATAGATTTCCTCCTTCGTCTCTTCAAATCAAAGTAAGCCAGGGACATTAGTTGGCCTGGGCAATTATATTCAATACCTAGAGGTCAAATGCAATGACCTCTGGGTAATAGGGTTCTGACTAGCGGTCCTTCGCACTTCATCTATCAATTTTCTTGACTAAGGTAAACTCAATATTGGTTTTCCCCTTTGTATTATGGTTTTATTTGATTTGTCCTCATCATTATTATGAGTCACCTTCCACTGTCTGATTTGAATCTATAAAACCCCAATGGCTCAATGGTTGCTATAAATATAAGTCTTAAATGCTCTAAAAAACATACCAACTACCAACCTAACAAGAAAAATCACAATCCAATTATCTAAGAGAAGAAAACAATACAGTCAGAAATTTATGGTTCCAAGACATAGTTTCTTATTGCTTTCCTTAGATTTTCCTGAGTTCTATTGATGGTCTAAACTCGAGGGTTCTGGGATTTTGAGCAACTGAAAAGAGTTTTTTTGGTCTGCTGCTCTCAAAAAGGTCAACTTTTTATTTGAGCAACCTCTCTCACTTTTCTCTTTTATTCATTTCTCTTAATGATATAAGTATGTCGAGATAGGTTTTGTAGATTGGAATTACTCTGTACTTGTTGGACCTGTTAATATTTATGCTTTGTTAGTTTAACGACTTTTTGTGATTAGCTTGTTATGTTACGAGTCTTTAAATGATAGTTGGTTAAATCATAATTGATACCTGCTGATTTTTGTTCTACGTTTTCCAACAGTCTCCATGCTTAAGTGATTATATGTTTATGTTCAACATAAACCTCATAGTTTTCATTGACTTGGATTAAGCTGATATCTGTCTTGTTGCATCTGTCTAGTTATGTGAGATTTGCAGTTGCGTTTACCACCTAGTAATTATAACTAAGATGAAATCTGAAATTGTTTAAACTCATATCCCATGACTTTTAACCTTGAACTCGAACTTAAAGCGTCTAAATATTTTCTTATGTGCCTGTGTTTGTCAGACTGTTTTCTGAGTTACTACTACGGTCTATCACTTTGTTTTAGTTATTATTGTTAAACCAACCTTGCTTACCTAAAATTCATGTGTTCCCCATCACTGATGATTCTATTGTGATCTTCAAATCTACATATTGTTACCTACATCTTATTTGTCTTATGGTTGAGGTCATTATTTTATAACCCTAACTGAGATAAACCTGAAAAATCATAAGTCCATTTAACTTAAATAAGGTGAAAAAGTCGAAGTGTTTAAATGCTCTCCTTCTAAATATCTGCATCTGCGAGCTCTGAGGGTAGTTTATGGGCTATCACCATGACCTTCTCATGATCACACCTAACTGTTGGATGTACTTGTAGTAAACTATGTTGTTGGAGTTAAACTGTCTTCTTTTTCACGAGCCTTTGTTGTAGACATTCTGTTAAGGTTAAGCTACCTTTCTCTTCATGGAACAAGTCATGATCCTTTTTGGATAATGAGAACTTGTAATTGTTGTGTAACAAAGCTTTTTTATCCCATGAAGAGTTGCGATCTTCAGATACATGTGTAATTCAAAACTTGCTTTTGCAGTACATCCTTGTCCTTAATCTCTTTGAGACACTACTAGTTTTATCAAGCTTGCATGCATCTATCATTAACTTGTCTTCCATGAAAGTGGGACTTAAACATTCTGTTATAATCAAGTGACACTTTTAGAAGCTGAAGCATGATCACTTCATACTTACATACTAAGCTAGACTTATGGTTAAGTTGAACTTATTTTGATACAATGTCCTGGGCCTTGAGTCCCTTGGGAACTTTTAAGTGTCGGGAGATCCAAAGAGAGAATCGACCTAGAGCGATGCTCATTTCTTAGCTCCTAATTCATTGAAACCCACAACATTTAAGGGTTTGATGTTTAATTAAAACGAACGGTTTCCAACGTGAACTATTTGCTAAGTAATGCCACTCCATTGATATATATATATATTCCCACAACATTAGTCATATTCTTGTTTCAATTGTCTATTTGTGTACCTGTCAGGTGCATCAGATTGTGATATGTTATTAGAGTATGGCGAATATATTGAATATATATCTAATGACTTTCTTCCAATTTTGGACATGTACCGCTCTTTGGACCACTGAGTTCCTGATGAACTCAGGCCCAATTCCAGTCTTGTTGCATTTCGTTGAGGAGTCCAAAATCAGTTGTATTCACATCTATTTACTGCTGGGCCTACCTTCTAGGGTCCCAGTCATTAAATTGCAGTCCTCTTTCCCTCAACTCCTTTATTAGTTTTTACTGTCTCGTTAATTCAATTTACTGTTTTTGCTAATTTAGTTTATTGTTGGTTGCATTTGTTATGTCTTTGTTGTTGTTTTATATCTCGTGTGTATAACACCCATATAATAGATAACATGTTATTCTTTATGCTTTAATATCCTATAAACGTAGGCAAGCCTTAACCAATGTAGGATTAAAAAAGGGAATTAGTTAGTTGTAGACCCTCATTTCGTTGATTGTGATCTGCTCATAGAATTACTAAGTTTTCGCTCCCCTTTATTTTCCATAAAAGACTTAAAAACCCAAAGCTTAGCAAAACAAATGTTCTATTTCAGAAAAAGGGAAATCATATCTCAGCTTCATCTTCAAAAGGGAAACTTCAGGAACTATCGCCTTAAGGGATTTTCAGCAAATAATCTTTTCTTTAAAATCCTCGGAATCTAAGGTAAATTTTAGGCTCACTTTATGACAAACACCCTTTTTAGAATTACATAAATAACCACCCCCTAGATAAATTATTTTCATAACTTAATCTCTTTTACAAGCTTATAAAATCCAGACCACTTGCATACCTATTTCAAAATTCTTTCAATATATCTTTATAAATTCATACCCCTTTTAGGGTCTCACATTCCTTTTATTAATATCATACTGTCCTCTTAGGTATAAATTAAGCGATACTCTCTAATACTAACTAACGAATAGTATAAATAATTGGACCCAAACTTAGTCTAAGTCTCATGGAGCTACCTCGGGTAGATTTTAAGGGGTGCCTAACACCTTCCCCTTAGAAGAAGAAGAACCGTTACCAATAATCTCATCGGTTAGCAGGCTAATAAGGAATATGACTTAGTAATTAAATAGCTACCATAGTATACCTTTAAATATTAGGTGGAGACACTCTTTCATCAACAACAGGGAAACCACAAGTTGAATCATGTCTTGAATAGTGCAAAATAGGGTGCAACAACATGGAGACTCTGCTTGGGATACATAGTTAGGCTTCGACCTTAGCAGATTTAGACTAATTTTTCTTCTAGATTTATTTGTATCTTACTTTTATCATAATCGAAATTGCAATTTTACATGCTAACATGCTTTATTTTCTCTTTATAATTATCTGATTTTTATGATCACCCTGCTTATCACAGCTACACCCTTGCTTGTTATTGCTTTGAACAAACTGTCATCACATCTCTTCCAATCGATTCGTTGACGTACACTATCACACACAATGGCATGCGAGGGTTGTCTTTTACACCCCTCCAAACCTTTTATCAACACGCTCTACTTTTAGAGAATGGCTTTGTCAAGTCAACTAAAATAACTTCTCGCTTCATCCAAATCCAAAAAATAGGAAACAATGTACTCTAGTAAAATAGGTCATACTGCATAAACCTTAGGGGAGTTGGTCCCCGACCCCAACACATAATTAGGAAAGCCACCATGATGTCAACGGGCCATGCACCCAACGAAATAATTTATGTGGAAAGACAAACAAACATGAAAAGACACTTACGGATCCGAAGGAAACACTTACCCAGATATATTTCTTTTACCCACGTTAGAAAATGGAAATCAACCAAAACATTCCTGAAATTAGCATGGTAGTGGGAGCACCACATAAGCTGAAATACTGGTGGAAGAACATTCGTCGAGAACACAAAGACGACATTCATATACACCTAGGGGCATTTACTGCATTGATGAACATCCAAACAGGAACGATGCTCACTCGCCTTTCGATAGAATTTTGGGATCCAGATAAGGTGGTGTTCAAATTTTCCGACTGTGATATGGTACCGACATAGGAGGAAGTCACGAGTTTACACAGCTGCATTCAACGAAAGAAAGCCAGTATTGCATGTTACTATGCCCGGTTATCGGTTCTTGGATGCTCTAGGTCTTACCAATAGCAGAAGCCTCAAAAGTATACAGGATGGATGCTAAGCCTCGACCAGATGTTCGAAACGTTTGGGAACTCTGAAAGCTTCAAATTGTATTAAGGGGAGTTTCATGTGACAAAGCGATGTGGGAGAGTGTCAGGGATAGCAGTTTTGTAATGCCTTTGTTTGGATTATTGGTCTTCCTACAATGAAGGAGCCGTATCAACATCAACATGTTCCTAGTGGTCCTGGTCACCTTCCACGGAAATCTTCAAGATACTTTGGTGCTGATGGTGTTAGCCGAGGTGCTGCGAGATTTATCCGCATGTGAATGAGGATACAATTTCTTTAAAGGGTGTAACTAGGTGCTTCAGATTTGGACTACTGAACACTTCTTCTAGCGGGAGGCCACTATCGATTACTTCATGGGTGTCAGTAATATGATCCGCAACTATAGTGAAAGAATGAGACATTAGACCTCCCTACATAGGCAATAAGAATGGAAGGAAACACTCACCAATTGGACAGGAGAATGGATAAACTGGAAACTCTCTTGGTTAGGTGGAAGGTCACTCTTGAGGACTCCCCAAAAGTACTTTATTAAGTTGATCGGAATGGAAGGCATTCAACCATATTCACCCATACGGGTCCTCAGACAATTCAAGATGATCCAAGATGTGCTTCAGTGGACAAGCACATCGCTATATGAGGATGAATACAATGGCAAGATTCCAATTCACAAGATAAATAGATTGCAAGAAGAGTGGAATGACTTGGTAACAATGCCTATGGGTTAAAAATCATGAGATGTTATATCCTTGTTAGAGGACGCGGTGGTTTCTTTGCAGATTTACGATGGGATCCTCCCACATTACTTGGCCACCACATCAATGCATCGTCTAGTGGTCCCATTATCCATTGACCATATGTTTCCACTAACTGAAGAGGATGATCGGGTAGTGGAATGTATCCAGATAGAGTCAAGAACAAAACCAGAAGAAGATCCAGAGGGGGAGTCTTAATTCATCGACAATGAGTAAGAGTTTGAGGAAGACCGGAAGGAGGATCTGGAAGAGGAGCCAGAAGAAGAAAAGGGCACAAGAAGTGACTCAGGGAATAGTTATTAGAATTGGCTAATTTTCCCTCCTTTCCCTTCTTTGTACCTTTACCCCTACTTTTCTCTTTTTCTTTCCAAAAGGGCAAATTGTCCAAGCCTATGCAACTCTATGATATAATCCTTATTCCCACTTGTTTCTGTAAAAATTATTAATGAAAACAAATTGCTTCGGATCTTAATGGGTCAAGTCTAAATGTCTGTCAAATGTTCACAAATTAGGACTACCTCCGGTAAGAGGTCCTTGCAAATTCCAGGAATGCACTAATTATACCTCCAGTAACCCTCGCTAACTGAACATGAATTTCTTGCTCTATGTGATTTTCAGCTCATATAAAAAATGATCAAAATGGCTCTTAATCTTTTTCTTTTCCTTATTAATTTCGTTGGCTTTATTATTATCCCCAAAAAATAAAAGGAAAGATGTCAGCCGCAGAAGACCCAACTGAACATGCTCTGGTCATAGCCGACAATCAGGGGCGATCGGGAGAAAACGGCAGTACTAGGAATGATGAACACATGGCTAGGATGGCCTAGGAACTAGAATCCTTAAGGGAGGAGGTATAGCATATCAGAGAATTGGCGCACCTGGCTGTGACAACATTTCCTCAACCCCCCAGAATCCCTTCTTTGGATTCACTTCCAGAACATTTCCCTTCAAAATCACGCCAAAACAACAAAACTCCAACCTCAACCCCCAGCACTCAAGTCATACCTCCATAAACCACACAACCAGCCTATTACCACTAATGCAACTATCCTTCTTTGTGACGGAGTCACTTTCACCACCAACCAGAACATAAATATAGCATGTGCCGCTACTCAAGAGCGGTACATTCCCCCTATATGTATCATTACCAAAACTACCTTTATATGACATGTCACGGTTAGGGTGCCACATGAAATCAACCAATACGCCATGACGGAGAGAAAAGTCAGACGTGAGGAAGAAGAGTCAGCATCTAAGCAATTGCGATTGTTGAGAAGGCAAATGAAGAGTCTCTATGTTTTCCAAAGAAGTTAAAGCTTGGACTATGAGGATCTATGTATTCTCCTAGATATGGATATGTCGGTAGGGTACAAACCTCCAAAGTCCGATGTCTTTGATGGGACGAGGGACCCTCACGCACATTTAAGGGATTATTGCGACAAGTTGATCAGAGTGGGAAGAAATGATAAACTAAGGATGAAATTGTTTATAATAATCCTGACGGGAGAAGCACTCACCTGTTATACTCGACATGACCTGCAAAATTGGATAACTTGGAAAGATACGGCAGAGGAATTCATGAACTATTTTTGATTCAATACATAGATCACTCCTAATTAGTTCGCGCTGATGAACCTGCAGAAAATACCATCTATGTCATTTCAAGAATATGAATGACGGTGGAGGACGGAAGCTGGAAGGGCGCAACCGCCGCTGGACGAAAATGACCTAACCAATTACTTCATCCGAGCCCAAGAGGGAATATACTATCACGCCCCGAACTCCCACCATCGGGCCGTGATGGCGTCTAACGTTAAACTCGCTAGACAAGCCAACGTTTATAGATAAACTAGCATATTAACATCAATTTAATATGATAAACTAAACGGTTCACAGTTTAATAGCGTAAATAAATATGGTCTCAAGCTAAATAAGGAGAACATGATATAACAACACGTAAACTATCCCAAAACTTGGAGTCACAGACTCACAAACTGTCTACAAGAGTGGTAAATACAAGTCGGAAAAGAGAATACATAACTGTCTCTGAAACTAGAGGAAGAAAAGCAAGACCCAAGTGAAATCAAAGGGATGGAGGAGACGCCAAGGCCCACGAACGCCAGCGGGTATACCTTGAAGCCTCTAGGATAAGCTGTAAGACACTCCCACTAATGATGTCCTTCGGGTTCGTCTGCGTAATCTGCACAACATAAAGAAGTGCAGGTGTAGCATCAGTACAACTTACCCCATGTACTGGTAAGTGCCTAGCCTAACCTCGGCGAAGTAGTGACGAGGCTAGAACCAGACTACCAAATAGACATGTGCAGTTCAAATAAATAGATATACATACAACGGATAAGAAATATAGGCCGAAAAAAATTAATAAAGGAAGGGGAACATGCTGTGGGGAGATAACAGTTTCATATAAGAAATCTCAATAAGGAAAAGAACAACAAAGCCAGCATCAATAAGGACAAGAAATCACAAACTTGCACGGCATCACCCTTCGTACTTTTACTCTCGTCCTCACTATGCAATGTATAATGTAAACAATGTAAATCATGGCACGGCATCACCCTTCGTGCTTTCACTCTCTTTCCTCACAGTATAATCAATGAATATCGGTACGGAATGGTACATCGTACGGCACGGCATCACCCGTCGTTCTTTACACTCTTTCCTCACAATGTCAAACAATGCACGGTATCACCCTTCGTGATTTAGCACTCATCCTCACCCAAACAGCAATCGCAAACAAGGGCAAGGGAGTAAACATAATAGAAATAATAACCCCGGCAAGGGAACAATATAAAAAAATGCACGGCATCACCTTTTATGCTTTAACACTCTTCCTCACAATATCAAACAGTGCACGGCATCACCCTTCGTGATTTAACACTCTTTCTCACAATATCAAACAGTGCACGGTATCAACCTTCGTGCTTTAACACTCTTCCTCACCCAAACAACAATCACAAACAAGGGCAAGAGCGTAAGCAGAATAAAATAGAAATCCCAGCAAGGGAACATCAATTAAACAATTAAATCCCGGCAAGGGAACATCAATTAAACAATTAAATCCCGACAAGGGAACATCAATTAAATAATTAAATCCCAGCAAGGGAACAATAACAATAATCTCAACATCCCAATAAGGGAGACAATATCAAAAGCAACAATCACCCGGAAAGGGTATATTTTAGTAGCTCTTTCTCTTTCTCTCACTTCATTTCATAATTTACTCTATTACTTCAACCAATGCTTCAAAGGATACAATTATCTCATATACCTTCATCATTCATATTACAATCTGAGCCAATGCTCCAACAGAATTTAGACATTACGATTCCCTTCACATATTGTTCACAACATATAGAAATTCAATTAAGCATGGAAATTACCACAAAATCAGAATATTCACAATATAAGGACTCACGGTCATGCTAGACACCAATATATAGATACTCGTCACCATGCCTATACATCGCATTTGACAATTAGCAAGTACCAAATTATACTCAACTCCTATTCCATCAAGCTAAGGTTATACCAAACACTTACCTCGGTTTCGAAGTATAGCAATCAAACCGAAACCACACGTTTTCCACGAGTATCCGACTTTAAATGAACCAACTCTATTCAAACAAATTTCATCCCGTAAATAACATCTCATGCACTGATTTTACTATTAAATTTAAGGTTACGACACGAAATTAGGTGAAATGACCCAAACGCCCCTCAGGCCAGCATCTCGGAGTCGGGTAAATTTTACATTTTCAGAAACCTCGTACTCTCACAAGTCTAGCCATGTAAGAACCTCTCAAATTGAAGGTGAATCACCCACTCAAATCCCAATTTTTGAAAAACCCAAGTTCTACCCAAAACACCCAATTTCACCCATGGAAATCCCTGATTTTTAAGTTCAAAACATGTTAAATGATGTTAATGATTGAAACAAATGAGTAAAAACCAACTTACAACTGATTTGGAAGAGTCTTGTTCTTGAAAAAATTGCCTAATAGTGTTTGAGTTTGAGAAAAGATGAAATATGAAGTCAAAATTCGGTTTTTGTACAATACAGGCTACTTGTTGGCATGGGAATTGTGAACAGAGGTTCGCAAGTAGCCTGGGAATTGCGAACCCTTCAGACATTCCCAGCCTTCGCATTTGCAAACCTCTTGGTCGCATTTGTGATCAGGCCTGCCCAGGTTAACCTTCGCATTTGCAAACCTCTTGGTCGCATTGTGATCACACCTGCCCAGATTAATCTTCGCATTTGCGATCATGCCTGCCTAGGCCAACCTTCGCATTTGCGATGAGTAGCTCGCATTTGCGATGCTGGCTTCGTATTTGCGAAGTCGTGCAGATCAGTCACACCAGCAGATTTCCAAGTTCAAAAATGCAATCAGTGTCCTATCCAAAACTCACTCGAGCCCTCGGGGCTCCAAACCAAATACACACACTACCTCAAAAATATCCTATGAACTTATCTGTACGATCAACTTGCTAAAATAACATCATATACATCGAATTAAACCTCAAAATCCATGAATTATATCAAATTTCATAAAACATCAAATTTTTCATTTTTAGTCTGAAACACGTCAAACAACATCCGATTTAAACCAAACTTTACAAAAAGTGCTTAAACCATAAATAAGACATGTACCGGGCGCCGGAACCAAAATACGGGCC
>ML473106.1:158688-186225 GCA_005239535.1 Nicotiana rustica | reverse complement strand
AAAATTTCATTCCTCGGGCTTGGGACCTCGGAATTCGATTCCGGGCATACGCACAAGTCCCATATTTTCCTACGGACCCTCCGGGACCGTCAAATCACGGGTCCGGATCCATTTACCCAAACTGTTGACCGAAGTCAAATTTATTCTTGTTAATATCAAATCTTAGCATTTTTTACAGAATTTCATATTTAAGATGTCCGGCTACGCGCCCGGACTGTGCACACAAATCGAGGCAACTATAAATAAGGTTTTCAAGGCCTCGGGAGTACGAAATGGGGTAATAAAACAGGTGATGACCCTTTGGGTCGTCACATATACTTTGAAAAGATGAAGAGAATGATGGGTCAAAAGTTCCCCGATCTAGTTACTATGGGAAATATTTTAGAAGAGGGCATCAAATCAATTTAAGTGCAATATGTGGCAGCACTACAAGTAATCAACAAGGCCATCCAGTCAGGATCAATCGGTAGCGGAAAGAAGAAGAAAGAGGAGGTCTCAACATAAATCCCCTACTACCAAACTAACCCATCTTATTGAAGCACCTCGTATCCCCCAAACAACCACTCACCACCACCCACTTACGATCCAGCCTATAATACCCATCCATACTACCAACCTCAACCACAATACGACCCTCCTTGAGCCAACAATAACAAAAACCCACAACGAACATATGCTCGTGCCCAAACCACTACTCACCAAAACCGAAATATGTATGCACCTCCCCCTCGTCCCAACTTTGAACAGAGGGGTCCCAGAACTTACACACCAATCGCTGAGCCTCTGGCACAATTGTTTGTAAGGTTGAGTAAAGTAGGATTGATACACCCATTTGAGGGAAGGGTTCCTGAACATCCCTCCAAATATTTTGATGCCATTAAGAGATGCTTGTATCATTCCAATGTACCAGATCATGATATTGAAGACTGTTTCATGTTTAAAAAATGAAATTTAAATCCTTATCAATAGCGGAGCCATCACTACACTCCAACACCTCCTAATGTGAATCGCAACTCATTGCCAAATCATCAAAACCAGGTAGCTAACATGATCACGCTAGATGAAGAATATGACCTGAAGAGAACTATTGTCACTATAGGGAATGCATAAGCCACAAGGATCCCCCCTAAAAAGGATCCAATCGTTACAGTACAACTAATACCTAAAGTGACAGTTCAAACCTATCCGCCGCAACCTACCGATGCTACTCAGGGCGAAGAAGGTCGGAAATTAAAAACCATCATATGGAGCTACCAGTAAAAGGGAAAGGCTAAATTGACAGACCCTGTCGCAGCCTATGTTATGAATAGGTCTAGTATATGCTACGCCCCTAAAGACGTCAATCGAGGAAATCCCGGGAGAGAACAAATTTCAAGGAGGAACATAACAGACCTCGAAGCTACTGATTTTTGGAAAATGATGTCGAGTAAAGAGTATTTTGTGGAAGAACAATTAAAGAAAACTCCATCACAGATATCTATCGTGGATCTATTAATGAGTTCTGACAATCATAAGGACACTTTGTTTAAAGTACTAAGTGGGGTGAGCGTACCAAGTAACACCACTAGCAAGGCATTGACCGCGATAATTGGGAAAATGGTAGAAGCAAACATGATCACTCTCTATAGGGACAAACTTCATGTCAAAGACACAAGTTACAACAAGGCTCTTTACATCACTATCAAATGTGGGGACAAAGTGGTATCCCGAGTGTTGATCAATGGAGGATCTGGAGCCAACATTTGTTCGCTCCGCACCCTACGAGAGTTAGGAATTTATTTGAGGGAGGTAAATGAAAGCCACGTACCTGTGAGATCCTTTGAAGTTCACAAAAGAATGTTATTGGGGAAATTTATCTAGCTTTGCAAATCGGGCCGGTCAATTTTCCCATATTATTCTAAGTGATGGATATCTCCTCTTCCTAAAAATTACTACTGAGCAGGCTCTAGATACATATGGCAGTGGCTATGGCATCTACCTTGCAAAAATATATAAAATTTGAGTGGGAATGCAAAGAGATCGTGGTCCACTGTGAGTAGGGTCAGTTCGCCTATATGGAGTAGGTTGTCCAATTCATTGAGGGGCTAGACGGAGTCGCCTTCCACACTTTGAAAAGCAAGTAGACTACTAAGGTAGAGATGACTTAACAAAATTTAGAATCACAATCGGCGTATAGATCCAAGATGGCCATGAGGGAGATGATGAAATATGGATACAGAGCAGGAGTAGGGTTGGGAGCCAAGTCAGATAGAATCATAGAGCCATTTGAACACAATGGGCAGAAAGGAAGGGCTGGCATAGGATATCAGCCTTCATAAAGGAAAACTCGCACCATTAGCTCTAGGAAAATGATTTTTGTGACAGAGCATGTTGCAAGTCAGGGATAGAGTTCAACACCCGAAGATGATATCATCGACGGGATGTGAAAGTTGTTCGTGAATATGATTGAAGAAGGCCCTGAAGGAACTGACATCAAGACACCAACTATCATGGATGTTGAACTAGGGGAAGAGCTGTAAAATTTAATAGCAAGTCCATCTTTGGTCCGCCAAGAGTCTTGGTAGTATGGAACTGCAAAAGCTTTCTTTGGAAAGAGTACGGTCAATTGAGGCATGTACTGTGTCTATATCGCTTTGTCATTTTCCTCTTGTGAACGCTTAAGACGTTCCCATTTTGATGAAATAAAAAGAATAATTTTCCTAAATATCACAACTGCTTTGCTTATACTTAGTTTTTCTTTTAAGTAACCAAACCGATTATCACGCCCCAAAACCGAGGGACGAGACCGGCGCCTAACCGGATGAACCCGGTCAAGCGGATCTGGATTGACTTTCCTACCCAACGCATTACCCCGTGTTCATAATATACAATATTCCATAGGAAGTAGAAAATTAAAGATTGAGCATGGGTTTACAACTTAAGTTCATTTCTTCTTTAACATTTTAGCAGTTGATAATCCCAAAAACATACAAGTTACATACAACACTCCAATGCGATCCACGATCACGAGTGAATACAACTGCCGCCCACAATTTNTCTGGTTTCTTTGACTTTCCTACCCAACGCATTACCCCGTGTTCATAATATACAATATTCCATAGGAAGTAGAAAATTAAAGATTGAGCATGGGTTTACAACTTAAGTTCATTTCTTCTTTAACATTTTAGCAGTTGATAATCCCAAAAACATACAAGTTACATACAACACTCCAATGCGATCCACGATCACGAGTGAATACAACTGCCGCCCACAATTTACATATATACAACCCACCTCGTGTCTACGGAGCCTCTAAGAGTAATAGGAGTTTACATAGACTTGCCGATAACAAGGCCCCCGCTATACCTTTTACAACATAAGCAAAAGAGAATGATATAGTCCACACACGGCCCCGAGAGGAAATGGGGCTCTCCAGAACTGCTGAAGAGATGAAGAGGAGGCACCACTAACGGTGGGCTGAGCTACCTGCTATAGAACCACCTACATCCATATAATGTAGCGCCCCCGGCAAAAGAGACATTACTACCATGGAATAGTGCTAGTATGTATGAACAAGATTTACTCTAAGTAAAATCAAACAATACATGGATAGGAGACAGTCAAAGAAACCAGACAAATACTGCACAGAGATACAGGAAACAAAAATGAGAGTTCCACAATTTCTTATTTCAATCGTTCTCCTGTTGCGGCGCGCAACCCGATCCCACCTTACAATCATATTCCACCCTTATTCCTTCTCTTACGGCGTGCGACCCGATCCCACTTACAATCACATTACACCCTTATTACTTCTGTTGTGGCGTGCAACCCGATCCCACCTTACAATCATATTACACCCTTATTACTTCTGTTGTGGCGTGCAACCCGATCCCACCTTACAATTCTGTTGCGGCATGCAACCCGATCCCACCTTATAATTATGTTGCGGCGTGCAACCCGATCCCACCTTACAACTACATTTGATAGCAACATCAACCAATCAATTCAATCACAAGGATTTTTATCATCAAGAATATGCATTCGTAACAACCAAATAACCAAGTGAAATCAAGGACATAGTAATCTTTACCAAATGGTGAGTCATATACGACATACCATCAACATATGGTTCAATTAGATAAAAAATCCACATTTCCCTTCCATTACTTTCTGCACAACATTTAGCACTTAGATACATCCAACAATTTGATTTTTTATCATTTCTTTCATTTTGCAGCACATCCTCTCATACTGATGTATTCAACACTAAACGATCTTTGTATATGATAGAATAAGCACAAGAAATCACCTTTTTACGATCTCATATAGCATTGTGGCATGGTAATCAACTAGGAAAATCAGAGAACAAAATATTATGCCTTAACACATTAGAACGAATCGATTTATATATGCATAATCCAGAAACTCATACCGAATGCTCGGACACCAACAAAGTGACTCTACAAAGATTAAAGTTAGCCATACATACTTCGAGTCAAAATTTTGCCTTTAATATCTATTCTCAACCCACTGAACCTTCTATCGCCTCTAATCTAATTTATAAGATGCCATGTTGAGACTTAGAATTAGAAATCATGAACTCATTTGGGCATTTTACCAAACACTATGTGATCCCTCAGATTACCTAGCCCCCTTTTAGTGAAAGATTGCCCTAGCTTACTTCCCTTTGCTAGATTATGGTAGATTATTCACATACATGCAAGGTCTTAACTTTTATCTTCAAGAACCAATTCATGTGTGTTCCATTTTTAACCAAAACTTGAAAATTTGGGGAAATGGGGTGAATACTTACCTCTTATGGAGAAGAAGATGATGACCACTCGATTACTTCCAGGCATGAGTAGAGATGGAGAACAAAATTGGGGAAGATGGGGACTTCTCTCACTAGAACCCACTCTCACTTCTCTCTGTTTTAATCAGATAGCCTTTAAAATGAAGGGGAGGGGTGTTTTATTAAACTGGGGATCAGGTTTTAAAATTAGAAATTAGAAGCCCCGAAGCAGTTATGCGGTCATGAATGTGATCGCATTCCTGTTATGCGGTCCGCATACCAGTCGCACAAGTGGCCGTCAGCTTGTCCAAAAAAAGAAGCAGATTTGTCATGCCCCAAAATCGAGGATTGAGACCGGCGCCCACTCGGATGATCCTGGTCAAGCGGACCTGGATTGCCTTTCCTGCCCAACGCGTTACCCCGTGTTTCCATTATACACTATTCACATGAATTAGCATTTATATTTTAAGCATGAATTTACCATTTGAGTTAATTTCATTCTTTATCCTTTCAACATTTGGTAATCACAAAACATACAATAATTCCGATTCGGACCACGATTACTAGTAAACACAATTACTGCCCAAAATACATATATGTACAACCCACATCATGTCTACAGAGCATTTAAGAGTACTAAGAGTTTACACAATACTTGACGGCGACAAGGCCCCGACTATACATTAGAAGACATAACATATAAAAAAGATATGATATAGACTACACACGGCCCCGAGAGGAAATGGGGCTCACCGGATATGCTGAAGGAACGAAAAGGGGCACCACTATCGGCGTTCTGAGCTACCTGCTTTTGAACCACCTACATCCATATAAAAGATGTAGCGCCCACGGAAAAAGGGACGTTAGTACCTTTGAATAGTACTAGTATGTATGAACAAAGCTTATTCTATGTAAAATCAAACCGTACACAATTGGAAGACAGACAGGGTAACCACACAAGTACCGCACAGATATACAGAAAATAAAAAATGAAGATTCCACAGTTACTCATTTCATTTGTTCATCCATTGCGGCGCGCAACCCGATCCCACCGTACATTTACATTTCACCCTTATTACCTCTCCACCCTTATTAATTCGTGTTGCAGCGCGCAACCCGATCCCACCGTACATTCACATTTCACCCTTATTACCTCTCCACCCTTATTAATTCGTGTTGCAGCGCGCAACCCGATCCCACCGTACATTCACATTTCACCCTTATTACCTCTCCACCCTTATTACTTCGTGTTCCGATGTGCAACCCGATCCCACCGTACAATCACATTTCACCCTTATTACCTCTCCACCCTTATTACTTTCTGTTTCGACGCACAACCCGATCCCACCGTACAATCATATTTGATAGTAACAATAACCAACAATCAAATCATAGGGATCTTCATCATCAAGAACATAAGTTCATATCAACCAAAAACTATATGAAGTCAAGGCACAATAATCCTTACCAAACAGTAACTCATGCATCGTGTTGCCATCATTATTTAACTCAATTATATCAATCCACAATTTCTTTTCATCATTTGCCACACTCGGGCCTTAGCAATTAGATTCATTCCCACATTAGGGTACATTAACATTCTTTCATTTAGTAGCACATACTGCTATATTGACATATTCGAACCTTTAATGAACCTTCCACATGATAGGATAAGAACAATGAATCACCCTTCACAATCAAAATTAGCATGGTAATCGACTAAGAATATCAGAGAATGAGATCTTACACCTCGACACAGCAAGACAATCAATTCACATATGCTCAAGCAAGAATTTCATACCGTGTCCTCGGACACCAACAAGATGACTCTACAAAGATTAAAGTTAGCCATACATTCCTTGAATCGGAATTCCCCTTTAATTTTTTTATCACAAATTACCGGACCGTCTAGCACCGTCAATCTATTCCACAATGTGACATATTTCACTTAGAATTAGGAACCATAAACATAACTCGAACTCATTTAGGCATTTTATTGAACGCTATGTGACCCCTTAGATTACTAACCCCCTTTTTGTGAATAATTACCCAAACTCGTTTCCCTTTACTAGATTAGGGGGTTTAACTTACATGCATGCAAGGTATCAGCATTTATTTACAATAATCAATTTATGTGTTCTACCCTTTTTAGCCAAAATCGGAGAATTAAAAGGAAATGGGGTGGGGACTCACCTCTTGGAGTGAAGAAGATGACAATTACTCAATAACTTACAGGCCCAAGTGATAGTGAAGAATCAATTTCGGGTGAAGATGGAACCTTCTCTGTCAAGAACTTTCTCTTCCCTGTCTCTATTTTGTTCAGAAAATCGTTAAAATGAAAGGGGGTAAGTGTTTTTATGAACTGGGGGTCAGGTATAAAAAGTAGAATTTTAAAAGTCCCGAAGACGAAATGTTGTCAGGAATGCGATCCGCATTCCTAGCATAAATGGCCCTCAAATGGGCAAAAAAGAAACCGGACTGCCTAGGTATGCGGCCACTATGCGGTCCTCATTCCTGTTATGCAATTGCATAGTGCGTCGCATAACCTCCTCCGCAAAAATAGAGGTGCAAGAATGCGACAGCTATGTGGTCTGCATTCCCAAAATGTGATCGCATCTTGGGCCGCATAGTTGTCCTCAAATTGGACATCAGATAGTCCATGTATGCGACCACTATACGGTCCCCATACCTGTTATGCAATCGCATAGTGCGTCGCATGATAATGCAACTCTGGAAAAGTTTATCTTTTGAGTCCCGGGGTACTTTTTACTCAAAAAGGGTCCATTTTTAGAATTTCTAAAATTATAACAACGTGGAGACCTATTTGGGCATTATTTTTAGCCATGAAAGTTTACGGGTCTTTACAAGACCACCCAGGTATGCGACCACTATGCGGTTCGCATACCTGTTATGGATCGCATAGTGCATCGCATAACTCCCTCCGCAGAAATCAAGGTGCAAGAATGCGACAACTATGCGACCCACATTCGTGAAATGTGATCGCATTATAGGCCACATAGTTGTCCTCAAAATGGGCAGCAAAATGTCCAAGTATGCGACCACTATGCGATCCGCATACCTGATCTGTGATCACATAGTGGACCGTAGACCTGCGCAAATCTGGAAACTTTTATCTTTTAAGTCCCGAGGTACTTTTTACTTCACAAGGGTCCGTTTTAAGAATTTCTACAGTTATAAAAACATGGGAACCCATTCTGGCATTATTTTTAGACTTGAAATTTTATGGGTCTTTACTTTCTCCCCCACTTAAACCATTCATCTTCGAATAAGGATCGGGGAATCACTTAGTTAAGAGAACACATAAACATGCCAACCCCCAAATTTTTACTAACTTATATTTCCTGAAAATTTTGCCAGAGTTTCCTTTGTAATTAGGCCTATCTACCAGTCAGAGAGCCCCCAAAACATATTTTTAACCAATTCCACATTTTTTCAGTTACTCTATCAACTTGCACATAATCCGGTCATTTCAACACATTCCATATAATTCAATTACTTCCACAAGCGTCACACAGTTCAGTTAACTCCAAAAATTTTCACATAATTCAACTATTACAATGAGTTGCACATAATTCAGCTATTTCAATGAGTTGCACATATTTCAGCTATTTCAATGAGTTGCACATATTTCAGCTATTTCAATGAGTTGCACATAATTCAGATATTTCAATGAGTTGCACATATTTCAGCTATTTCAATAAGTTGCACATGATCCAACTAATCACAACAACATATAGATTTATGGCCCAAAGTTTGAGAAGTCACGATAGTAGGGTAATTAGGGGAGTGGAGTGTTCTTGCACAGAATTTGACACCAATGTAATTGCTTAGAGATGCCAACTTTCAAAAACACTACCTGATTTATTCAAACAAGTGGGGATATTTCTCTTTTATTTCATTTTCCACCTCCCACGTGGCTTCTTCCCATAATACTTTGGCTGAAGCGACCTTTTTTGTTTCTCAACCTACGAACTTGCCTATCAAGAATAGCAACCGGAACCTCTTCATATGACAACTTTTCATTAATTTAAATGGTCTCAACTGGCAAAATGACAGATGGATCTCCAATTACTTTCTTCAGCATGGACACATGAAACACCTGGTGCACTAATGACATCCAGGGGGCAATTCCAGCCTATACGCCACCTAGCATATCCTTTGAGCAATCCTAAATGGCCCGACATACCTTGGGCTCAATTTCCCTTTCTTTCCAAACCGCATCACTCCTTTCAGGGGAGACACCTTCAAGAATACCCAATCATATACTTGAAACTCCAAATCTCTTCGACGAACATCCGTATAGGATTTTTCTACTTGAGAAGTCTTCATCCTCTCCTGAATGACTCTAACTTTTTCCATAGCTTGGTACACAATATTCGGTCCTAGCAGTTCCGCCTCACCAACCTCGAACCATCCAATCGAGGACTTACACCTCCTTCCTTACAATGCCTCAAATTGGGCCATCTGAATACTAGCATGGAAACTGTTATTACAAGCAAATTCTATAAGCGGCAAATGATCATCCCAGCTACCCTTGAAATCTAATACACAAGCCCGTAACATATCTTCAAGCATCTGAATGGTCCTCTCTGCTTGACAGTCCGTTTGCGGGTGGAAAGTTGTGCTGAGATTTACCTGTGTACCCTAACCTTGTTGAAATTTCTTCCAAAAGTTAGTTGTGAACTGGGCCCCTCGATCTGAGAAATAGATACTGGAGTGCCATGGAGCCTGACTATTTCTTTGATATACAACTAAGCGTACTGTTCTGCAGTATCGGTGGACTTGACAGGAAAGAAATGCGCCGACTTCGTGAGCCGATCCACTATTACCCAAACTGAGTCAAACCTACACGGAGTGCGAGGTAACCATACCACAAAGTCCATATTGATCATCTCCAATTTCCACATTGGTATTTCCATAAGTTGCGTCAACCCACCGGGCCTCTGATTCTCGGCCTTCACTTGCTGACAATTTGGACACCTAGCCACAAAGTCCTCCAATCCCCTCTTCATACAATTCCACCAATAAATCTCCTTGAGAACGTGATACATCTTCGTAGAACCTGGGTGTACGGAATAACTGGAATTGTGAGCCTCTGCCATAACTCTCTCCCGAGGATCATCCACATCCGAAACACATAGCCTCCCTTCGCACCACAAAACACCATCATCATTGTCGAGTAAAAATGTTGTAGTCTTGTGATTCAGAATTGCTTCTCTCAACTATGCCAAAGTTGGATCCCTGAATTGATTTCCCTTGACTTCTGCTACAAGCGAAGACTCCGCTCCATTACGGACCACGACATTCCCTTAATCTGAGGCTGAAAGACATACCCCCAGACTGGCGAACTGATAAACCTCCCGAGCCAAAGGCCTCTGACCTCCTTCCAAATGAGCCAAGCTACCCATGGATTTCCGACTAAGAGCATCGTCTACCACATTCGTGTTTCCTGGATGGTACAAAATATTTATATCATAATCCTTGAGAAATTCTAACCACCTCCGTTGCCTTAAGTTCAAATCCTTCTGTTTGAATAAGTACTGAAGACTCTTGTGGTTTGTGAACACGTCCACATGGACCCCATAAAGATAATGCCGCCAAATTTTCAATGCAAACAGAACCGCCGCGAGCTCAAAATCACACGTCGGGTATTCTTCTCGTGATTCTTGAGCTGCCTAGAAGCAGATGCCATTACCTTACCACATTCCATCAACGTACACCCCAAACCAACCCTTGAAGTATCAAAATACACCACAAACCCTTCTGAACCTTTTGGCAAGGTCAACATTGGCGCCGAAGTCAATCTTGGTTTCAATTCTTGAAAGCTCTTTTTGCAAGCATCGGACCACTGAAACTTAACCGCTTTCTGCGTCACCTTAGACAATGGGAGGTGAGGGTAGAGAATCCCTCCACGAACATCCGAAAATATCCATCCAAACACAAGAAACTGCGAATCTCTGTCGGGGTCGTTGGTCTAGGCCAATCCTTTAACGCTGCAATCTTTTGGGGATCAACCCGAATCCCTTCCCTAGAAACAACATGGCCCAAAAAAGTGACTGATTCTAGACAAAACTCACATTTTGAAAACTTTGCGTACAACTGGTGTTGATGAAGAGTTTGCAGAACTACCCTGAGGTGATTGTCATGATCTTCCTGACTTCATGAATAAACAAGGATATCGTCAATGAAGACAACCACAAATGAGAAAAGAAACGGTTTGAAAACCCGATTCGTAATATCCATAAAAGTTGTTGGGGCGTTGGTTACCTTAAAAGACATTACCAGAAATTCAAAGTGCCCATATGGAGTCCTGAAGGCAGTCTTAGGAATATCCTGCTCCCTGATCTTTAACTAGTGATACCTGCAAATCAATCTTTGAGAAGAACTTAGCACCTTGCAACTAATCGAACAAATCATCTATCCGAGGCATTGGGTATTTATTTTTGATGGTGACCTTGTTTAGCTGGTGATAATCAATACACATCCGAAGCGATCCGTATTTCTTTCTAACAGAAAGAACTGGTGCGCCCGAAGGCGATACACTTGGCCGAATGAAACCCTTTTCTAATAGATCTTTCAATTGTTCTTTTAACTCTCTAAATTCTATTGGCACCATCATGTAGGGTGGAATAGATATTGGATGGGTATCTGGCAATACATCAAACCCGAAATCGATCTCTCTATGTGGTGGAATCCTAGGATGCTCGTTTGGAAATACTTCAAGAAATTCATTCACAACAGGCACAGATTCGGGAGCAGGCACCTCTGAAGTGGGGTCCGCAACCCGGACCAAATGGTAGATTCACCCTTTTCTGATAATCTTTGAGGTCTTAAGGTAGGAAATAAGCCTACCTATTGGCACAACATTATTCCCCTCCCACTCGATAACTGGTTCATTAGCAAACTCGAGCGTCATAATTCTGGTTCGGCAGTCGAGTTTAGCAAAGCACGAATAGAGCCAATCCATCCCCGTAATTACATCAAAATCTACCATATCCAACTTAATAAGATCGACCGTGGTATCCCGACCACGCACCGTGACAACACAATTCCTATAGACTCGCACAGTCGTAATAGAATCACCAACCGGAGTCGACACTGAGAACGGCTCGTGAAGCTGTTCGGGTCCTATCCCAAAACTTGAAGAAATAATTGGAGTAACATATGACAATGAATATCCATGATCAATAAGAGAATAAACATCATGTGTTTGAACAGTCACAATACCTGTGACAACATCTCGAGAAGCCTCTGCACTCTGGGGACCACTCAAAGCATAGAACCGACTGGGTCCCCTTTGACCCCGTGCTCTAACCCTAACTGCACCGTGCCCTACTGATGGTGGAGGAGTGCTGAAGACGTAGCGGCTGAAAAACTAGATAGCTGAGCAGTGCCCCTAATGTAGGGCCCCGAAAAAAATAAATAAATTAAAATAAATCTTCACTATGTAATTTAAGGTTTTGTTGTGTCAAGATAGGTAATACATTGTAATTCCGAAGTTTTGGGATTGAACGATGCGCTGAGAAGTTGAAGATTGTTTGTTGCAGCTAGACCAGGCTTTAGGTAGATAAAACTTGGATAAAGCCAGGCCAGACCAGGCTTTAGGTAGATAAAGCCTGGATATAGCCAGTCCAAACCAGGCTTTAGGTAGATAAAGCCTGGATAAAGCCAGGCCAGACTAGGCTTTAGGTAGATAAAGCCCGGGTAAAGCTAGGCTAGACCAGGCTTTAGGTAGATAAAGCCTGGATAAAGCCAGGTCCGAAATATTGGACTATCCATTTTTCTATCTTTATAACCCGACCCCACTCATATAAAACCCATTCCCCCTCATTTTTAACGACCATCTAATAATATAGGACACAAATTTCTTTACCATCAAATCGATCCTCCTTCATCACTCAAGCTTGGAACTAATCAAGTAGGACACAAATTTCTTTACCATAAGAGGTAAGCTTCCACCCCAATACCCTTAATGCTCATATTCTAGTTGAAATGAAACACACATAGGTTAGTTCTTGGATATGGGGTTAAGAGTCTTGCATGCATGTATCAAATCTGCCATAGTCTAGTAAAAGAGAGTAGATTGGAGTAATTCTTCACTGAAAAGGGATCATGCAATCTAAAGGAACACCTAGTGTTTGATAGAAAGCTCAAATGAGTTCAAGACATGTTCAGGGTTTCTAATCCTAAGTTTAAATGTGCCGCATTGTGAATTAGATTGAAGGTGCTAGAAGGTCCGATCATTTGAGATAGAAATTAAGAAAAAAATCATGATTCAAGGTATGTATGGCTAACTTTAACATTTGTAGAATCCTCTTGTTGAGTCCGAGCATACGGTGTGTGTACCTTGTTTGAAAATATGTGAATTGATTGTTCAAATGTGTTGATAAGTAAGATTCTATTCTGTGATTGTCCTAGTTGATTGTCATACTATTGTGCTATATGAGATTGTGAAAAGTGTTATGATGTGCCTATCTTATTATGTGCAAACCTCGTAAATGCTCGAGGGTATCAATATGAAAGTATGTGTTGAAGAATGAAAGAATGTTAATGTGCCCAAGTGTGGGAATGTATATAATGGCTAAAAGCCGTGCGTGGAAACAAATGAAAAAGGGTATTGTGAAATGATGTAAATGAGTTGAACGATTATGGAAACACCATGTACATGAATTACTTCTTGGTGAGAACTATGGTGCCATGAACCTAAATAAACGAATTGTTGATATGAACTTGTGTTCCTTGAAATGGTGATTCTTGTGATGTAATTGTTTTTGGTTGGTTTTATGAATTTAAATTGTTAGGCGGCGTCTGGTTGCGCACCGCAACACGAAGTAATAAGGATGATGAGTTGTGGTGATAAGGGTGGCCGAGGTAATAAGGTTGGACGAGGTAATAAGGATGGAATGTGATCTTTATCACCATTGAAATGAAAATCTATGAAACTCTTGAATATGGTGGTGTTGAAAGGGGAAAGGGAGAGATTGTGAAACTTGTTGATTTTGGTTGTTTATTTCCACGTGCATTGATTGATTGGTTCTATTACTGCCTCTTTGTTGTGTATTGTTTGATTTGTTCTGTGTTAATTGTCCGAGTATGTGCAAATTGGGTGTTCTAAATATGTTGAGGCATGATGCCCTACTCTCTACTGTCTAGCTGAAATTCATGTATTTGCTATTCGGAATTGTGGAAAGGTGATTTACTTGTGAATGTTTTTCCATGTGTAAGGTTGGTTAAGTACCCTAATGTGCCGGTATGAAAGATTGGTAGCAAAATCAAGTATTTGAATATGATTAAGTGATAAGAGCTGTGAAATGATATGATAAACAGGAATTGTGGTTGATTCAGTCGTACTACACTGATTGTGGAAATGTCTTATTTTGACTCGTGTTTTGGACAATGATCTATTGTGACTTGATATCGTATGGGTGATTGGTTGTACTAAGATTGTGTCCTTACAAAGAAACTCTCTATGAATATGGTGTTGTTGGAAAGGAAAAGGGGGACTATGTGGAACTTATGATTTTGATTGTTTCTGTTTCTGTGAAAGCTTGCTGATTCTATTACTGTCTCTTATCTGTTCATTGTTGATCTTACTTAGAGTAAAGTGTTTTCATACATACCAGTACAATTCAAATGTACCGACGTCCCTTTTGTCGGGGGCGCTACATTCTTATGATGATTGTAGGTGGTTCCATAGTAGGTAATTCAGCCCACCGACCGTAGTGCCTCCTCTCCATTCCGTCAGCTGCATTAGTGAGCCCCACTTCCTCTCAGGGCCATGTGTGGTTCATGCCACCTCCTTTTAATTTTATTGTGTATTGTAAGGTATAGCCGGGGCCATCTAGTCGGCAAGTAATGTTATGTTGTAGTATTCGTAGAGGCTCCGTAGACACAATGTGGGTAGTGTACATATGTATTTTGGATAAGTAATGGTATGGTTCGGAATCGTGGTCCACGTTGTAAATGTTGTATGTATTTTGTACGTATTTGGTATCATATGTTTGAAATGATACAAAGTAGAAATG
This sequence comes from Nicotiana rustica, assembly GCA_005239535.1. Taxonomy (NCBI): domain Eukaryota; kingdom Viridiplantae; phylum Streptophyta; class Magnoliopsida; order Solanales; family Solanaceae; genus Nicotiana; species Nicotiana rustica. Next base: position 171,408 of record ML473106.1, on the reverse strand, counting down.
AATTCAAGTCGTAAGTTTATGCTTAAGTTATAAATGGCTATTTCACATGAATTATGTATATTGAAATCACGGGGTAACGCGTGGGATAGGAAAGGCAAATCAGGCTCGCTTGACCGGGTTCATTCGGGTAGGCGCCGATCTCGTCCCTCGATTTTGGGGTGTGATAAACTTGGTATCAGAGCCTAAGGTTTTAAAGTGTCCTAGGATATCTCGCGGCCGTGTCTAGTAGAGCCCTTCTTATCGGTGTATTGTCGACCACATCTATAATTAAGGGGCTACATGGACATTTAGGAACTTCACCGTTCTTTGATTCTCCAATCGTAGGATAGAGCTCAATTTAGGGAGTTAGATTTCTCTCCAAACCTTACTCTCAAAATGAGTAACCGTGATACCGTAATCGGCGAGTTTGAAGCCACGAGGAGGGATTGATCCCACCATTGAGTCCGAAGGGATTGCCCAAGGGCTTGTTAGGAGAATGTATTGAGCTGTGGAGGGGTTGGTAGACCCTATCACTAAGAGGGAAGTGGCCTCGTCCCTATTGATGTCACTGCACCACCAAATCCTATAGTATATCAATATGGTATCAACGTACGTTAGGGATGTGGAATCGAGGGGCATCGATTAAGCTATATCCCTGTCAACCCGAAGTCACCAAGTAAGTCATTCCTTAGCATAACCAACGTACTCTTGTTGTGTATATATATATCCATATTGAAGAATTTTCATAGGCATGGTCTTAATAAATGTTGGGTCACAAAGCATTGCATGCATCTACTCCTTGAACGAGATCCATTATTTCGTGAATCCACCCTACCACAAATTATCTTATAAGAAATCTATTATCACATTGAGCTTTATAATCATTTTCTTGAATGGAGTTGTAACTATAGAATTACTACTTCCCACACGAGTTTCTAAACTCTCAGCAAGGGACTAAACCCGAAGAATTTCTTATCGAATTAATGGATGAACAGTTATCATATTTTCACACAAGATAAAAGGTATTTCCTCTCGACCATTTTATTGTTCTCTATTCAAAAGCCTTTTCTTCGAGTTTCTGCTTCAATCTGAATGTTGGCATAGTATCATAGTGAAGATCTTGCTTTGTTTCATCATCATATTTAGTATGGCAGTGCCCTCGCTCTATCTTTGTTGAGGCTTCATTTTTGGCCTAATGGTCGGAATCAGCAAGATTTTTATTTGTTTGGCGAGAATCTCCCTATTCTCTGACAGGTGATTTTCTGAATTTGGTCTGCTCAATTACTTTTAAACATTATTAAATCTCGATCGAAGCTAGGGTCCGTCGAGCCTCCCTGTAGCTGGATCATACTACTTATTCTTGATTGCTCATCTTATTCTTGAAGGTTGTCCTTCTAGTTGTAAGGAAGATGAGTACTTTCGCTCCTTTTTTTATTTTCATGATACTAGTTTGAGTGTCGCTATACGTTAATTGCTCTATGTTGCTACGAATTCAACTGATTTTAACGTTAGTACTGGCTCCACTAGTCGTGAGGCTTTTGAGTTTACTCCTATAACCCTCAAGTCCTCTTCGTGTTAATTCCTCCCATATACCCGGTCTTCCCCTGGTTGTTGTCCTATTGTTCCAGTTCCAATTTCGGTGGTTGAAGAAAGATCATAATTGTGACTTTGGCATCAAGAAATAAAATTTTGTTTGTCATATGTTAATCCGTATGTTTCTATGGGACTTGGGATAGAGTCCGTGCAACCTTATGAGCCATTCTCTGTATCTACTCTTTGAATGGGACGTATTACTTACAACCTCTTGAGAAAACTGAATCCTATAATAACTTCTTGAATCGAGTCATAATCATAGGGTAATATTCCCACTTGCTTCCCTAAATTTTTAAACAAGGAACTACACCTGATGGATTCCTCACATAACCTTCTCAGTTAAATAGATAATATATGCTCCATTGGGCTTACGCATGCACCGTCGTAAAAGTTTACCTATGTGGTGTCAAGTTCCATGAAAAGCATCCCGGAATTGCAATCCTTCTCGAGCCACTCTTCTTCTCACTAGGTGTATATGGCTTCTATGGTTTGAATAGTCACTCTACTCTTGTGAATATCATCATGAAACCTTCTCACTGTCTAGTAGCATAAGAGCATGCCTTAACACCTATCATATGAGTGCGTTTCAATCGAAATGGTCACCGTGTGCATAAGGTCCTTTTGAAGATTGAGATCCTCATATCCCCGTCATAGAAAGATCTTGTGTCGCCATCTTAGTATAACTTCCGTGTCCACTTGGGACATCCCGCAGTAAGTAGCCCATTTTGTTCCTGGTATTGTGGTTGTCCGGGACATGGTCTTGTACTATAGTTTGGAACTAATATAGCAGAAACATGACATATAGTATATTAATAACTTAGTGAATACTTGATCCTCATTCGGGGATGAATGATACTAAGCGGGGGAGAATGTAGGGCCCCAGAAAAAAAAAGAATACTTCACTATGTAATTTAAGGGTTTGTGGTGTCAAGGTAGGTAATACATTGTACTTCCGGAGTTTTGGGATTGAACGATGCACCGAGGAGTTGAAGATTTTTCGTCGCAGCTAGACCAGGCTTTAGGTAGATAAAGCCTGGATAAAGCCAGGCCAGACAAGGCTTTAGGTAGATAAAGCCTGGATAAAGCCAGGCCAGACTAGGCTTTAGGTAGATAAAGCCCGGGTAAAGCCAGGCCAGACCAGGCTTTAAGTAGATAATGCCTGGATAAAGACAGGTCCAAAATGTTGGACTATCCATTTTTCTATCTTTATAAGCCGACCCCAGACCCATATAAAACCCATTCCCCCTCATTGTTAACGACCATCTGATTGTCCTAGTTGATTGCCATACTACCGTGCAATATGAGATTGTGAAAAGTGTTTTGATGTGCCTATCTTACTATGTGCAAAGCTCGTAAATGCTCGAGGGTATCAATATGAAAGTATGTGTTGATCAATGAATGAATGTTAATTTGCCCAAGTGTGGGAATGTATATAATGGCTAAAATTCGTGCGTGGAAAGTAATGAAAGAGGGTATTGTAAAATGATGTAAATGAGTTGAACGATTATGGCATATGTACATGAATTACTGCTTGGTGAGAACTATGGTTCCATGGGCCCAAATAAACAAATTGTTGATATGAACTTGTGTTCCTTGAACTGATGATTCTTGTGATGTAATTGTTTGTGGTTGTTGTTATGAATTTAAATTGTCAGGCGGCGTCGTGTTACGCGCCGCAACACGAAGTAATAAGGATGATGAGTTGTGGTGATAAGGGTGACCGAGGTAATAAGGATGGAATGTGATCATTATCACTATTGAAATGAAAATCTATGAAACTCTTGAATATGGTGATGTTGAAACGGGAAAGGGAGAGATTGTGAAACTTGTTGATTTTGGTTGTTTCCTTCCACGTGAATTGATTGATTGGTTCTATTACTGCCTCTTGGTTGTGTATTGTTTGATTTGTACTATGTTAATTGTCTGAGTATGTGCAAATTGGGTGTTCTAAATATGTTGAGGCATGAGGCCCTACTCTCTGACTGTCTAGCTGAAATTCATGTATTTGCTATTCAGAATTGTGGAAAGGTGATTTACTTGTGAATATTTTGCCATGTGTGAGGTTGGTTAAGTACCCTAATGTGCCGGTATGAAAGATTGGTGGCGAAATCAAGTATGTGAATATCATTAAGTGCTAAGAGCTGTGAAATGATATGATAAAAAGGAAGTGTGGTTGATTCAGTCGTACTACACTGACTGTGGAAATGTCTTATTTTGACTCCTGGTTTGGGAAATGATCTGTTGTGACTTGATATCGTATGGGTGATTGGTTGTACTGATATTGTGTCCTTACAATGAAATTATATGTGAATATGGTGTTGTTGGAAAGGAAAAAGGGGAATATGTGGTACTTGTGATTTTGATTGTCTATGTTTCTGTGCAATGCTTGCTGATTCTATTACTGTATCTTATTTGTGCATTGCTAATCTTACTTAGAGTAAAGTTTGTTCATACATACCAGTACAATTCAAATGTATTGAGGTCCCATTTGCCGGGGGCGCTACATTCTTATGAGTGTTGTAGGTGGTTCCATAGTAGGTAATTCAACCCATTGACCGTAGTGGCTCATCTCTATTTCGTCAGCTGCATTGGTGAGCCCCACTTCCTCTCAGGGCCATGTGTGGTTCATGCCACCTCCTTTTAAGTTTATTGTGTATTGTAAGGTATAGTTGGGGCCTTGTTGCCGGCATGTAATGATATGTTCTATTATTTGTAGAGGCTCCGTAGACACAATGTGGTTAGTGTACATATGTATTTTGGATAAGTAATGGTACTAGATCGGAATGAATTCAAGTCGTAAGTTTATGCTTAAGTTATAGATGGCTATTTCACATGAATTATGTATATTGAAATCACGGGGTAACGCGTGGGATAGGAAAAGCAAATCAGGATCGCTTGACCGGGTTCATTCGGTTAGGCACCGCTCTCGTCTCTCAATTTTGGGGCGTGACACCTATCCGTTCCCTGACTGGGTGAACGACACTCTCTCTGAACATGGCCTCTCACTCCACACCTATAGCATACAGGTATGTCCAAGTAATAGGGATCAGAATAAAACCTCCCACACTTAGCATGGGGCCCTTCGCTGCTACTGGTACCTCCCACCTGAACGACCCGACTGATGGAACCTCCTGTTGTCTGAAACTGGTTCAATGCGACCTCCCTGCTGATAACTGTGCCCTGGTGGGGGCGCACTGGCTGAGGAGTGAGCATAGGACTGAGATGGCCCTGATGACCCTCTCCCAAGGGCTGATCTCCCTCCTCCAACTGAACTCTCAGGGTTGCCCGCTGACTGGGCCCTACTACTACTCTCCCTCTCCATTCGTATCTTTAATTTTTGATCATCCGTAGCCTAGGAAAATCCCATAATCTTCCCGTAGTTCATATATGAATGCAGAGACTCTATAGAAGCTTCATTAATAACCAAGGGACCAAAGCCCTGAACAAACCGATGAACTCTAGCCTCCATAGTGGACACTATGTGAACAACATACTTGGACAAGCGCACAAACTCCATATGATACTCCCACACACTCATGTTTCCCCACTTAAGGGCCTAAAATTCTGTAGCACGGGCTGCCATAATCTCGGCAGGCAAGAAATGACCCATAAAGGCATCCACAAAATCATTCCACCTCGCCGGAGGGCTCCCCTCTCCACGGGAACTCTCCCACGTCTCGAATTACAAATATGCCGCTCCCTTCAGACAATAGGAAGCCAACTCAACCCCTTATGTCTCAGTAGCCCTCATAACTCGGAGGGGTTTGTACATCTCATAAATGAACTCCTAAGGATCAGCCTCAGGGTCGGTGCATGTGAACTCTGGAGGGGTTGACCGCAGAAACTGGTTGACTCGAGAACCTGAAGAATCCCCTTGCTTGCTAGAGGACGTAGGGGCAGCATTTGATCTTTGGTTCTGGGAGGCCATTAGCTGAGTCAACATCTGAATAGCTCCCCTGAGGTCCCCATCGGAAATACCGGGGCCAGAAGCTGGGGCTGGAGGTGGGTCAGGAATATCAGCGGGAGGGATTTCAACACCCTCCTATGGAGTATGAATAAGAATAGTCTGGCCTGGAGTGGAGGAGTCATGCTGATTTATGGCCGGGAAATCATTCGCACCCGCTCCATCAGCTGGAGAATTTATGACCACTCCTGGGGTATAATTGGCCTATAAGCCAAGTCGAACTCTCTTCTTGGGTGCCATTTACTGAAAATTAGAACAATGCACGAGTTAGAGGTAGACAACATCACCTTTCACCACATCTCATGATATAGAATAGTAATAAAAAGGTAATTTCCTAAATGTCCATGCAGCCCCCTAATTATAGATGTGGTCGACAACACACTGATAAGAAGGGCTCTACGAGACACGGCTCCAAGACATCATAGGACACTTTTAAAAACCTGAGGCTTTGATACCAAGTTTATCACGCCCCAAAACCGAGGGACGAGACCGGCGCCTAACCGGATGAACCCGGTCAAGTGGACCTGGACTACCTTTCCTACCCAATGCATTACCCCGTGTTCGTAATATACAATATTCCATAGGAAGTACAAAATTAAAGATTGAGCATGGTTTTCCAACTTAAGTTTATTTCTTCTTTAACATTTTAGCAGTTGATAATCACAAAAACATACAAGCTACATACAACATTTCCAATGCGATCCACGATCATAAGTGAATACAATTGCCGCCCAAAATATAAATATATACAACCCACCTCGTGTCTACGGAGCCTCTAAGAGTACTAGGATTTTACATAGACTTTCTGGTAAGAAGGCCCCTGCTATACCTTTTACAACATAAGAAAAAGAGAATGATATAGTCTATACACGGCCCCGAGAGGAAATGGGGCTAACCAGAACTACTGAAGAGATGAAAAGGAGGCACCACTAACGGTGTGTTGAGCTACTTGCTAGAGAACAACCTACATCCATATAAAATATGTAGCGCCCCCGACAAAAGGGACGTTAGTACCATGGAATAGTACTAGTATGTATGAACAAGCGTTACTCTAAGTAAAATCAAACAATACACAGTTATGAGACAGTCAATGAAACCAAACAAATACTGCACAGAGATACATGAAACACAAATAAGAGTTCCATAGTTTCTTATTTCAGTCATTCTCCTGTTGCAGCGTGCAACCCGATCCCACCTTACAATCATATTCCACCCTTATTCCTTCTGTTGCGGTGTGCAACCCAATCCCACCCTACAATTCTATTGCAGCGTGCAACTCGATCCCACTTACAATTCTGTTGCGGCGCGCAACCCGATCCCTCCTTACAATTCTTTTGCGGCGTGCAACCCGATCCCACCTTAAAATTCTTTTGCGGCGTGCAACCTGATCCCACCTTACAATCATCACATTACACGCTTAATACATCTGTTGCGGCGAGCAACACAATCCCACCTTACAATCATATTACACCCTTATTACTTCTGTTGCTGTGTGCAACCCGATCCTACCTTACAATTATGTTGCGGTGTGCAACTCGATCCCACCTTACAACTACATTTGATAGCAACATCAACCAATCAATTCAATCACAAGGATTTTTATCATCGAGAATATACATTCATAACAACCAAATAACCATGTGAAATAAAGGCCATAGTAATCTTTACCAAACGATGAGTAATATACGACATATCATCAACATATATTTCAATTAGATAAATCCAATTTTCCCCCTCCATTGCTTGCTACACAGCGTTTAGCACTTAGACAAATTCAATAATTTGATTCGTTATCATTTTTTCATTTTGCAGCACATCCTCTCACACCGATGTATTCAACACTTAGCGAGCTTTGCACATGATACAATAAGCAGAAAAAAACACCTTTTTACAATCTCATATAGCATGGTGGCATGGTAATCAACTAGGACAATCAGAGAAAAGAATCTTATGCCTCAACACATAAGAACAATCGATTTACATATGCATAAGCCAGAAAATCATATCGAATGCTCGGACACCAACAAGGTGACTCTATAAAGATTAAAGTTAGCCATACATACCTCCAGTCGAAAGTTTCCCTTTAATATCTATTCTCAACCCACCGAACCTTCTATCACCTCAATCTAGTTAACAAGATGCCATGTTGAGACTTAGAATTAGAAATCATGAATTCATTTGGGCATTTTACCAAACACTATGTGATCCTTTAGATTACATAGCCCCTTTTTAGTGAAAGATTGTCGTAGGTTACTTCCCTTTGCTAAATTATGGTAGATTATTCACATGCATGCAAGGTCTTAGCTTCTGTCTTCAAGAACCAATTCATGTATGTTCCATTTTTAACCAAAACCTGAAAATTTGGGGAAATGGGGTGAAGATTTACCTCTTATGGTGAAGAAGATGACGACCACTCGATTACTTCCAGGACTGAGTAGAGATGGAGGACAAATTTGGGGAAGATGGGGACTTCTCTCACTAGAACCCACTCTCACTTATCTCTATTTTAATCAGATAGCCTTTAAAATGAAGGGGAGGGGTGTTTTATTAAACTAGGGGTCGGGTTTTAAACTTAGAAATTAGAAGCGCGATCGCAATCCTGTTATGCGGCCCACATACCTATCTCACAAGTGGCCTTCAGCTGGGCCAAAAGGAGAAGAAGACTGCCGAAGTATGCGACCACTATGCGGTCCGCATACCTGTTATGCGATCGCATAGTGCGTCGTGTAACTCCCTCCGCAAAAATCAAGGTGCAAGAATGCGACAACTATGCGGCCTGGATTCGTGAAATGTGATCGCATTCTAGGATGCATAGTTGTCCTTAAAATGGAAAGCAAACTGTCCAAGAATGTGACCACTATGCGGTCCGCATACCTAATCTGCGATCACATAGTGGACTGCAGACCTGCGCAAATTTGGAAAATTATATCTCTTAAGTCCTGGGGTACTTTTTACTTCACAAAGGCCCGTTTTAAGAATTTCCACAGTTATAACTACATGTGAACCCATTCGGGCATTGTTTTTATACTTGAAATTTTACGTGTCTTTACACCGATAAAAACCCACGTTCCATGATTATGGCATGTAACGAAACGTCTGAGAACAAAAACCCGGAATATGAGATGCCAGACAATCTCATATAAGAGAACGAACAGCTGGAAAGTCAGAAGAAGCCCAATCTCGAAGAAACGAAAGTGGTCAATCTTGGGAGTGAAGAAGATGCGAGAGAAACCAGAATCAGCATTCACCTAGAAGCCGAGCAGAAGGGAGAAAATGATTGAGGTCCTCCAAGAGTACGTCGATGTGTTCGCCTTGTCCTATGATGACATTCCAGGATTAAGCATCGACATTGTCTCGCATCGACTACCCACTAACCCTACCATACCTTCGGTCAAGTAGAAGCCCAGGAAGTTCAACCGTAATTTAAGTCTGAGGATGAAGTAAGAAGTGACCAAACAGATAGAAGCAAATGTAGTAATGATCACAACCTATCCAAGCCGGTTGGAAAACATCGCGCCAGTGCCCATAAAGGACGGAAAGATGAGAATATGTGTGGACTATCGGATCTTAACAAACCTAGCCCCAAGGACGATTTCCCCTTGCCAAATATCCACATCCTCATCGATAATTGTGCCTAGCATGAACTATGGTCATTTGTGGATTGTTTCGATGGATACCGTCAAATCTTAATGCACAAGGAAGGAGTAGAGAAGAAAGATTTCACCACTTCGGCACCACTTACATGATGGTCGTGAGCAACTCTCATTCACGACATGATTCATAAGGAGATCAAAGTGTATGTGGATGATGTCATCATAAAATCTCGAAAGATCTGAGAGCACTTGGACGACCTGAAGAAATTATTTGAACGCCTGCGAAGGTAGAGTTTGAAGTTATATCCTGCAAACTGCGCGTTCAGAATCCCCCAAGGCAAACTATTGGGTTTTATTGTAAGTAGGGAAGGGATAGAACATGACCCAACAAAAATCAAAGCCATTCAGGAATTACCACCACCAAATAGCAAGAAATATATCATGAGTTTTATGGGAAGATGGAATTACATCAGTCTCTTGATCCAATCCACGGTAATTTGTGAACCAATTTTTAAGCTGCTAAAAAGGGATATTGCCATGAAATGTACGGATGAGTGTCAGAAAGCCTTCGACAGAATCAAAGAGTATCTTTCAAACCTGCAAGTGTTGGTTCCCCCCGAACAAGATAAATCTTTGTTGCTCAATTTGTCAGTCTTGGACAATGCCTTCGGTTCTGTGTTGGGGAAACACGACAAAACTTGGAGAAATGAGCAGGCCATCCACTACATAAGCATGAAGTTCACACCATGCGAGGCCACATATACTTTCATAGGAAGCACTTGTTGTGCTTCGACATGGATTGCTCAAAAGCTAAGGCAGTCCGCATACACTACGCATCTGATATCTCTGGACCCGCTCAAGTACAATTTTCAGAAGCAACTGCTTACCAGAAAGCTATCTAAGTGGAAAAGTATCCTCCGCGAATTTGACTTTGTGTACATAACTTAGAAGGTTATCAAAGGAAAAGATTTAGCCAACCATCTCGCTGAGAATCCAGTGGATGTGTATTACAAACTACTTACCATGTATTTTCCAACGAAGAATTAATATTTGCAGGGGAAGATATTGCAGAATTATACCCTGGATGGAATATGTTATTCGATAGAGCTCCAAACTTCAAAGAAGTCGGGAGTGTGATTGTCCTGATTTTAGAATCTGGACCACACTATCCAACAACGACAAATATAATATTCCCATGTACCAATAATATGGCTGAATAGGAGGCATACATCCTTGGAATCAGAATGGCAGTCGACATTAACATCAAAGAACTTTTAGTCGTTGAATATTCCAATTTGCGGATACACCAAGTCCAAGGAGAAAATATCAACTAATATAGCTAAGATAATTTCGTATTTGCACTGCGTGACGGATCTGTGCAAGAAGTTCACAAAGATTGAGTTCAAGCAGATCCCCAGAATTAAGAACGAGTTTGCCGACGCCCTTGTGGCCTTATAATCTATGATCCAGCATCCAGACAAGAACTACAGACCCCATCGAGATGGAATTCAAGGATCAACATGCATATTCTTCCATATGAATAAATAACCAGGTGTAACACCATGGTATCACGACATCAATGAGTTCCGTGTGACCTAGGAGTACCCAGAAAAATGCTACTAATGGCCAAAAGCGAGCCCTCGCGAGGTTGGCAAACCATTTAATCCTCAACAGGAAGTCTTGTCCAGGAGTACCCCAATCTTAGGTTTGCTGAAAAGTGTAGACGCGGCAAGTGACCAGACTGTTGGAAGAGATACATGCAGGGACGTGTAGACCCTACATCAACGACTTCACGTTAGCCAAAAAGATTTTGAGAGATGGATACTTTTGGATGACTATGGAAAGCAACAGTATCTGCTATGTGCAGAAGTGTCACCAGTGCCAGATTGATGGAGATTTCATCTGGGTTCCACCAAATGATTTAAATGTAATGGGTTGATCCTGGCCTTTCGGCACCTTGGGCATAGACGTGATAGGACCCATATAGCCTGCAACGTCAAATGGACACCGTTTCATTTCAGTAGCCATCGACTAATACACAAAATGGGTCGAGACATCTACTTACAAGGTCACCACAAAGAAGGTAGTGGAAGATTTTGTCAAGAACAAAATCGTTTGCAGATTTGGGATACTAGAGTCTATCATCACTAGCAATGCCGCTAACCTCAATAGAGATCTCATGAGGGAAATTTGTGAGATGTTCAGAATCACCCACCCGCAATACCATAACCTACATACCACAAATCAATGAGGCATTCGAGGCAGCTAACAAGAATATAAAGAGGATTCTCTGAAAGATAGTGGACAATTACAGACAATGGCACGATAAGATAACTTTCACTTTATTAGGTTATTGACTACCACGAGAACATTTAGTGGGGTAACGTCATGCAGGTTGGTATACGGCACTGAAGCGGTGATACCCGTAGAGGTCGAGATACCGTCCTTAAGAGTTATTCAAGAAGCAGATTGGACGATGCTTAGTGGATACATGTCAGGCAAGAAAAACTCATTCTCATTGACGATAAAATAATAGATGCAGTATATCATGGCCAGCTATACTAGAAAAGGATGGCTAGTTCATTTAACAAAAGAGTGAATCATCGCCAATTCACACTGGGGCAGTTGGCTTTGAACAAAATCTTTCTGAAGCTAAAGGGAAGTTTGCACCAGACTGAGAAGGTTCTTACTTGGTCCACAAGGCACTGTCTGGTGGAGCTCTAATCTTAGAGGAAACTGATGGAAGAGTCAGCACGAAGCCTATCAACTCATACACAATCAAGATATATTACACATGAAAATAGATAGAGTTGAGATTTTGATGTAACAAAACTACGTTCCACCTTACTTCCCATGGAGGGATATGTAGGCAACCCACGTAGGGTTCGGTTTCTCTCCCCGTTTCTCTTGTAATAAAAAAACTAAATATCATTTTTTATAATATTCAGGAACTACATCGACTTGATTTCCACATAAAGGATTATGTAGGAAATCCTCATCAGATTTAATCGTCTTGTAATTGAACGACGCTCTAGCCAGATTCCTCCTAGATACGTAGGATGTTTGAGTCGCACTCTGCCATTTTCATTTCATAGTCTAATCAGTTTTCATCTGAAGTAATTGAACTACATTCCGACCTAGTTCCATTTTAGATACATAGGCTTCCTGAGTTAGGCTGAGTCGTTTCATCATATTTCATCATCATCCCACAAACTACGTTCAGACCTGATTCCGTTTTAGATACGTAGGAAACCTAAAAAGGGTTGGTCATAACTTTAGGAAACCACTGTAATGCATTAGTTCTTATTAAGATGTAGTCATAACAGCAAGTAGTTGTGTTGTCAGAGATGTCACGTGAGACCGTCTGCAATAGGACCGAGTTCTCAAAGAGTATGTTTGCATACGGAGAACCTTCTGTAACATGTCATAATCCTGAACAACAGCATTTTCCTTAAAACAAACAAGTATTTTAATAATATTTTCTATATATGTAGAGTAATCTGTTACATCTACCAAACTTCGTGGTACAATCATGTCAAAGGGTGGGGAAAATCAATACCATGGTCGATGCAATCCACCCCCCCCCCCCCC
>ML473106.1:114694-138363 GCA_005239535.1 Nicotiana rustica | reverse complement strand
TCCATTTCCAATTACTCCTTGATTAGCATTAGGGATTGTTGAGTCAAGACTCTTACCAGCTGTGATCTGATTTCCACCCTGACCTTTATTCCTTTTATCTGTCCTTGGGGATCTACGCTTAAAAGATAGTGCTGCTGCATTCAAAGTTTTATCCTTCTGAATTTGGTTTTGTACAATACTATCTTCAACTAATGCAAGTTTATTGTTCTCATTATCCATATTGTTTTCAGCCTCCAGTATTTCAAATTGATTGTTAGTCTAAAACTGCTGGGGAACAAAAGTCTGTTTGTTAATTAGAACAATTTCCTGACCAGTTCTTTCACCTCCATTGACTTGTTTTCCTTTACCCTTGTTTCTGTGATCTCTCACCTCTTTTCATTGTTCTTTAGCATTACCAACCACATGAACTACATTTCCAACCACCTTACCAGTCGATAGGATCATCAAAGGACCTGTGTCCTTTTGTTTTTCTGCATTAGATTGAACCACTGCTTCACTTGAGACCTGTTGCTCAACTGTCTTTGTTGCCAATAGTTCAGGGTGAATCCTCCAACATTCCAACATATCATGTCCTTGTAATTTGCATTCTCTACAATACTTAGGTAGATAATCATATTTTATAGTTACCCATTTNTGCCCACTGCTGAAGATAATGAAAACAAACACTCCTTAACGAAAAAGGTCGGCAACAGATTGGGAAAAGAGATCCACGCCATCACCCTTGGTGTCTCCTCTCCTGCTATGAACTTCGAATCATACAGTAGGGTTCTAAGTTGGAATTCCTGTCCAAACTTATCTTTCACATAATAGACACTTTTTGACGTAAAATCAATATAATCTTGCCACAATGTCAGTTGTACTAAAACATGCCTATCTCTAAGAAATCAGATATTACATTCACCCTTAATACCACATTGCATAGGGATGATTCGACGTAATTCATGCAATTCAGGACAACCATAAGAAAATTTACATACCACTGCGTACTTCAATCCTTCAATAATATTCATACGTTCGACTTCTGATTCTGTAAACTTAACCATTGGTTGTCCTTGTAAGAAAGTGGCTCGTCTAAGAGGAATAGGATCAACAACTGCTGCATGATATTGCATGGCAGTGTTGTTCGAAGGCTTCACTGCTTTTGCGTAATTCATCTGCTGGGACTGGGATGGGTTGTGTGCTGTCGTGGGAGGTTGGGTAACGTTAGGGGGTGGTTGGGGAGGTAGCCCAGCCACAGGAGCTGGCTGGCCACCGGACGGAGAGGCCATGGACAGCCTCGCAAAGGCTGCTCGAGAAAATCCTCTCAATTCTCCTATCGCCAGAGCCTTTAGGTTTTTTTTTACCCTTTAGTTTAGGTTGTGACATCATCTTCTGGTGTAGAATTAGGCTTGAATTGGCGAAAGTTAGTTTTTGGCGATTTCCGATCGGCAGTAAAAAATAAAATATCGGGGTCGGAATGGAATTTTAAAAGTTGGAGCAGGTTCCTAATTTCATTATGGATATGTGTGCAAATTTTTAGGTCAATCAAAGTTCATAGGCTTGAATTTGATGTGATTTTGGTGTTTTTGTGTTGTTTTTGGTGTTTAGAAGGCTCAAATAAGTTTGAATAAGGTAATGAGACTTGTTGGTATTTTTGGTTGGGGCCCCGAGGGGCTCGGGATTGATGTCGGATCGGTAACGCAGGAAAGATGCTGCTGGTGCCACTTTACTGGTGTGGCCGTACCTGCGGATGGGGATCCGCAGGTGCGATGGCTGCAGGTGCGAGGACCATGCGCAGGTGCGGTGTTTGGAAGCTTCTGAAGTGGTCGCAGGTGAGGATGCTTGGTCGTACCTACGGAAGCGCATGTGCGAAGTGGTAGTCGCAGGTGAGGAAATGAAGACTTAAGTCAAGTGCGCAGATGCGCACCTGGGACCGTACGTGAGGGTCCGCAGGTGCGCATAAGTGGCCGCAGGTGCGAGACCACTGGCCAGAAGAGTATAAATTCATGCCTTCGCAAAACTTTGGCATTTTTCTTCATTTTGCATACGGATTGAGTCATTTTTGAAGCTATTTGGGGAAGGATTTTGAGGGTCTTCAGTGGAGGTAAGTTTCTCGTACTATTAACTTGATTATATGTTATTATCTAATGGATTAGGCTTGAAATTAGTTGGATTTAAACCCAAATTTGGGGAAGTTAGGGCATGAGTAAATTACGACTTTAATCGAGTAATTGGAGGGGCTATTGTTGTCCGATTTTGATGCGTTTTATATGTGTAGCCTCGGGAAAGGATAAGGATTCTTGTGACGCAATTTTTATCGAATTTCGAGACGTGGGCCCGGGGCTCGGGTTTGGCGAATTTCGGGAATTTTGCCTTAAATATATAGTTTTCGATTGGGCATTGTTCATTTAGCGTATATTGATGATGTTAATTCTGTTTTGGTTAGATTCGGAGCAATCGGGAGCCGATTCGAGGGGAAAGAGCATCGTTGATTAGTATTGTGGCTCGGTAGAGGTAAGTAATGGCTATAAATCTTGTCCTGAGGGTATGAAACCCCGGACTTCGTATTTCTCACTATTTTTAGAAAGGCGCACATGTCGGATGACGAGTATGTGGCGTGCACTGATGTTTGGATTGGACTTGGTCTGCTCTGCAGTAACTATTGAGTTGCGTATTTTTACTCTAAATCCAATGTTAAATTATGTTCTAAAACTATTGTTATATTTGGGCTATAAGCGATGTTTGGGGCCTCGTGCCGACTTGTTTAGACCCCTTGGGGGCTTTTTACTGTTATTTTCCTCACTGCGTTGACTTATGATTTACACTCAGTCATGTTATGCTTAACTGATTTCGAAATTCATCCTTATTTACACTATTTTGAGATATAAAATGATGTTTGGGTCGAGTACCCCATTTTTACTGGTACGCCCGAGGGGCTTTGTGATTTTTTGACTCAGTGAGGCCGAGGGCCTGATTGTGAGGATATGATATGCCACGAGGTGGATTGATATTAGCGCTTGGGCTGAAAGAGCCCCTCCGGAGTCTGTACAAACCCCAGTGAGTGCAGGTACCTACTGAGTGCGAGTGCCAAGTGCCGAGTGACGAGTGATTGGGAGGCATGAGTGACTGTGAGGTATGCCCTAGGAGCTGATTATGAGTGATTGTGAGGTATGCCTGAGGGGCAGTTTCTGATACATGTTTTTGCCCGAGGGGCTACTTATGATTTTACCACTTTTACTCTAAACTTATGAAATATGTTTTGCCCGAGGGGATTTTTATTATTTTTACACTAAACTTCTTGAAAATTATGTTGAAACTATTGGCAAGTATATTTTCAAATGATTTTTTTTACTGAAATCAGCTTTTAAGCGTGATGATTTAACGTATACATTGTTGGAAACAAAGGATGTGCTTATTGTGAAACGATGATTTGATTTTATGTGTTTCTTACTGCTCTGACCTGATTTATTTTCATTATTACTGAGTTGACGTACTCACATTACTCCCTGCACCTTGTGTGCAGATCCAGATGTTAGGGTAGAGTGAGCTGTGTATCTGATCCAGAGCTCGTCCCGGAGATTTTGCGAGGTAGATGCACGTGTCCTCAATCCTGCTCTCTCTCCTGCTTACTTTATAGAGTTTATTTTTTTGGAGTCGTATATTTTCTGTAGATGCTCATGACAGGTGACCCTGGGACCTCGGGGGTTGTATTTAATATTCGATATAGCTTTAACTGTTTTAAAAATGTTTAAAAGAAACCTTTATGGGTTATCAGTTTAGTAAAGATGTAAATGAAAGCCTATTACGATTTGAGTGTAGTTTTAGCTGGCCTAGTTCCACGATAGGCGCCATCACGACTGGCTTAATTTTGGGGTCGTGACAGAACAAGCGCTATAACAAGCCATCTCGTGGCATAAATCAATCTTTCCCTGTGCCTCATTACAATCCACCTCGTGGCATGAGTCAATCAGGCCCACGACCTCGCAAAATCATGAACCAGTAACAACATGGTGAGACGTGCAGCCCGATCCCATAAATATCCTCACAAAAACAGGCCCTCGGCCTCTCTCAGTCATAAATCTCTCAAGCCACTCGGGCTATCGGTAAAAACAGGGTGCTCAGCCCAAAATAAAATTTTATATGCATCAAAACGGGGTAATAAAGACTGAGTTATGAAATCAGTAAACATAGCATGACTGAGTAACAGTGAGAGAATAATCAGAAAAGTCCCCTGAGGGTCCAAACAGCTCTGGCACAAGGCCCAAATATGGAATTCAGCCCAATTTATAGGAAATTCTTTCTAAAACACATACTATCATGTAATATAAGTCAAATACGCAACATTATAGTTGCTACGGGATGGACGAAGTCACAATCCCCAAAGGTGCACACCGACAGGAACAATCCTCTCCTTCGCAAACGCGTAGAACAAAAACTCACCATCTCAGAAACACTCTTCCCGAACATGAAACAAGAAACCAGAAACACAAATCTATAGCTGATCAGCTATCTCACCAAGGCCAACATGATCCCTTAACAACCTGAAACTCACCCGAGGCCATCGGGACCTCAACCAAACATACCGACACATCCCATAGCATCATACAAACTTAATCGAGCCTTCGAATCACTCAAAACAACATCAAAATACAAAATTACCCTCAAATTCAAACGTAAGAACTTCTAAACTTCAAAATTCGCCAATGATGCCGAAACCAACAAAACCACGTTCGGATTGCCTGAAATTTTTCACACACATCACAAACGACACTACAAACCTATTCCAACTTCCAGAATTCCATTCCGACCCCGATATCTAATTTTCCACCGCCGACCGGAAAGCGCCAAAAATATAATTTTGCCAATTCAAGCCTAATTTTACCACGGACCTCCGAATAACATTCTGAACCCACTCCTAAGTCCAAAATCACCTAATAAAGCTATCTGAACCACAAAAATCCAAACTCCGAGATCGCTTACCCATAAGTCAACTTCTGGTTGGCTTTTCCAACTAAATAACCAACTTACGACACTAAGTGTCTCATTCCTCTCCAAAATCACTCTGAACCCGAGTTAACCGACCCGACCGAACATAATAAGGTTGATCCACATATAATGAAGCAGAAATAGGAGAAACAGGGCTGAAACTCTCAGAACGATCGATCGGGTCGTTACATTCTCCCCCACTTAAACACACGTTCGTCCTCGAACGTTCCAAGAG
This sequence comes from Nicotiana rustica, assembly GCA_005239535.1. Lineage (NCBI taxonomy): Eukaryota > Viridiplantae > Streptophyta > Magnoliopsida > Solanales > Solanaceae > Nicotiana > Nicotiana rustica. The sequence goes on along the minus strand of ML473106.1, from coordinate 133,163 downwards.
TTTTTCCAAAAGCCATCAAATCGACGAATAACCTTATCACGCGCATACCCCGTGTGATACCACGTCACCACGTCACCACGTCCCACATAGATCTTATAACAGAACGCATCTAAAAACTTTTCACCCAACCTAGCCTATAAGCCTTAGAATCCAATTTCCACATCCGAACTTTTCTATAAAATCAGACTCACAAATCCACACACTGTATAAGTTTGAACAAGCTTAATCAAATCATATTCATACCCCAAGTTGAAATCACATGACATAGCACATAACACAAACCCTCATAACGATAATTTGTAATCACAACAGCTGCTCAAGCAACCCAAATGCTATTAATAACCCTACTATAAAACAAAGACCCGTTCTAACACCCTCATATACTGACAACGATGAAAGAAACATGCAGAAACCCATAATCATTCGTCAGATCAACAAGTGATGGAGCTCCCTCTCTTTGAAAGGAAATATAGCAAAAGCTTTAAGTCGATCAGCATCAATATCCTCCCAATATACCGCAACTAGATCCATAAGTACTCATCCTAGGTTCGACGACCCAATCTCATCTACCACAACAACTCTAGCGACATGACGAATCAATACAGCTTAAAGCCACAACCTTTGCAGCCCATTTCAAATGTACTCAAACCTGAAAAATGACATCAAACAAGAGAACCGTCCTGTAAGATCAACGGGTATCACCGCAACGTAATGCTAAGAACTCCTCACACACCGCAAAACCAAAACACACGAATTCAACATACAAGGATCATATCTCAACATAACTTCGCCGCAATGCACGCCCCCATCCAAGAGTTGGACCCTATTATATACCTCGCTCTGCCTTGCACCAAAATCAACAACCACACAAAACCCGACATCAAGTACTCAAAGTGCATTACAATAACCATAGAGAATTGGACTATACCATGCCACACGAAGCCGGAAGAACATAACCAATATGTCTTAATCCTGCAACACCCAATTACTTACTTTACTCAAATCCCGCTATAAAACCACAATAGAACCACAATAGACAAATGACCCTATATACTAACCTCTGACTAACCTTGGCTACGTCTCAACAGCCCTCAACTATGAAATCATCTACTCATTCGAGTTCCAAGACTCCAAACCCTCAGATCACACAAATCACCATATCTGATCTCAACTTTGTCGCCTGAATGTCTATACTTCCGCAATACACAATCATACCACGAGGGATACCCCTACAATCCGTACGTGTTACCAGGGAAGTACCACCTTACCAATGAAGTATCCATAAATCAAAACACAATGCCTTTTTCTGAAACTTATACCTTCATCAAGCCCAATCTAAAAGTAACATCATCTAACTGATCATCTGAGATCATCCATGCTACATAAGAATTCAGAACCTTTCTTTCAAATCACATTGTGACCTTGCACCTGATGTCACGACCCAAAATTCGGCACGGGTCGTGATGGCGCCCAACATCGGAGTCAGGCAAGCCAACAGTTGTTTACTAGTGAGATTGTCCTTATTAACATACCAACCCCACATATTTTCGAAAGTTTTAAGCTTAAATCATTTAAATAAAAGCGGAAACATTTATCAACTTAAATAAATACAACCATAGTGATCGTGATCCAATATATATATATATATATATATATATATATAATGAGTCCCAAAAATAATGAGTCTACTATGTGCGTGCCAGGAACTAGTGTCACAAGTCAACAGGCAACTAGTAGAATATATAAAAGACGATACAAGTTGTACTGCTGTCTGAGAGAAGTAGACAGAAATAAACAAAAGATAAATCCATATCACTGCAGAGAATCGTCAAGGGTGCAGCTCACCGTGGAGTCAGGTCCGGAATACAAATCAAGCTCCGGTTGGATAACCAGAAACACCAGCCTCAGAACCTGTACAATTAAGTATAGAAGTGTAGCATGAGTACATAAATATATATGTACCCAGTGAGTATCCCACCTAACCTCGAAGAGGTAGTGACGAGAGGTCGACACGACACTCACTAAGGTCCAACAGTAATAATGCAAACATGATATAACGGAATGCAATAGACATGTGAGACAGTAAGCAACAAATACCTATCAAATACAAAAATCCAGGAAAAACTACTGAAAATAAGCAAAAAGGTACACTTCCCTTTTCCCCCCAAATATTTGTCAAGACAATATCAATGGAAACAGTACCAAATAGCCAAGCACACACAAGGGCTAGACAACCGGCCGGATTCATAAGGAAATATCTAGACACTGAATAGACGTATAGCTTTCCCCGCTCGCGAATCATACATGCGACTCGGGTGCTGACACATTTATATTCAATTACCATAAATCTTCCATCGACCGCGTATCATACTTGCGATTCGAGTGCTGACACACTTATGTATAATTACCATAAAGCTCCCCTCGATCGCGAATCATACCTGCGATTCGAGTGCTGACACACTTATACTGATTTATCATAAAGCTTCCCTCGATCGCGAATCATATCTACGATTCGAGTGCTGACTCTCATACGTACATATGTATATACCGACATCTCAATAACTTAGTAGGGATATACCTTTAACAGGGATTGATCAACTAGGAGTTCAGATGCAACTTCTCCATATTTCCATATCAATTTAAAAGAAACAGGAAGCTCAAAGATGACACCAAGATACATATAAGGCACATAGAGACATGCGTGTGAGCCCAAACACTATCCGACATAGCATGATAGTCGCCACGTACGAACTCTCGTCACGTTGTACGCACGTGGCCCCCAGACAATTACACACATCATATATAACACATATGGGGACAATTCCCTCTTACAAGGTTAGAAAGGAGACTCACCTCGTGTCGAATCTACCCCTCGGACCAAGGACGCGCCCGAACTATCAACGCTACACCCGAGGACTCGCACCTAGCCAAATACGGTACAATAACATCAATGCATGCTCAAAGTAGGGAAATTATCCAATTTATTCAATAATTCAACATTCTTGAAGGCTATGGATCATTGATATACGATTTTTACTTGATTTCATAGAAAATTCGCGGGTAAATTCTCAATTATCACAAGTTCTAGGTTACTACCCAATTCTTTATTTTTCACTAATTTAGGTAGTTAATTAAGCTAGTAATCCATGCATGAAGTTAATATTAGCGGATGTTGATTGCATGAAGCTAATATTAGTGGGGGTCCCACCTGCGATGCTTGGGACAGCAAGAGCGGTCCCGCACCTGCGGCTGGGCAACTGCACCTACAGCCACACCAGAACAGGTGCACCAGCAGCTATTTTAGCTGGTTTTTGGCCCCGTTGACTACCTGGGAGGCCCTTGGGCCGACTCGAGCCCTCGTCCAAATATACCAACAAGTCCCAAATTATAATACGGACTCGCTCAAGCTTTCGGAACACCCAAAACAATTCTAAAACTCAAAATCACACCTCAAAACCCCATGAACAAAACTTTGGAACTTTAAGCTTTCGAGATTTCGCTAACAACGCGCCGAACCGACCTATACTACTCGAAATGACACCAAATTTGCAAGCAAGTCAGAAATGACATGACGGAACTATTCCCGGTCTCGAAATTCCGTTCGGACCTCGATAACACAAAATCACGTACAAAACCACAATAGGAACTTAAGGAGCTTCTTATTTCAATATTGGGCGCCGAAGCGCTCCCGGGTCATCAGAAACGCATTCCGAGCATACGCCCAGGTCCAAAATCATCACAGAAAGCTATCGAAAATGACGAAACTGAATTCCGAGGTCGTTTACCCAAAATATTGACTGAAGTCAAACTTGGCCTTAAAGGTCAACCTTAAGGAACCAATTTTTCCTATAGCACTGTAAACACCTCTGAATCCCAGACCACCAATCCCCGAAAGTCATAAATCATAAAAGAGCCACTATGGAAAGTTTCATTTCGTGGAACGGGATCCGATAGCACAAAACGAATGGTCGGGTCGTTACTTTCTCCACCTCTTAAACAAACGTTCGTCCTTGAACGGGTCTAGAATCATACCTGAAATGCTGAATATGTGTGGATATCTGCTCCACATGTCCTCCTCGGACTCCCAGGTCACCTCCTCAACTGGATGGCCCTTCCACTGGACTGTTACGACAAAAACTCTCTTGGACCTCAACTGGCGATCATGTCTATCAATAATAGCAATTGGCTCCTCCTCGTAGCCCAACCTCTAATCCAACTGAATAGTGCTGAAATAAACCACATGAGAGAAGTAGGCGTGGTACCTCCGGAGCATGGATACATGAAAAACTGGGTGAACTCCTGATAAACTGGGAGGCAAGGCCAACTCATAAGCAACCTCCCCAACTCGCCTCAACACCTCGAAGGGACCTATAAACCTCAGGCTCAGCTTGCCCTTCTTCCCAAACCCCATAATATCCTTCATAGGCGAGACTTTCAACATGACCCTATCTCCCTCCATAAATGATACATCATGCGCCCTCTGATCCGCGTAACTCTTACGTATGGACTGTGCTGTACGGAGCCTCTCTTGAATCAACTTCACCTTCTCCAAGGCATCCCTCACCAGGTCGGTGCCATATAACTTAGCCTCGTCAGGATCAAACCACCCGATGGGAGAACGGCATCACCGACCATACAAATCCTCAAATGGTGCCATCTCAATGTTGGACTGATAACTATTATTGTAAGCAAACTCGGCCAAAGGCAAGATATGCTCCCACTGACCTCCGAAGTCAATCACACATGCCCTGAGCATGTCCTCCAATGTCTGAATTGTACGCCCCGACTGACCATCCGTCTGAGGGTGAAATATTGTGCTGAGGTCTATCTGGGTGCCCATCTCACTATGAAATGCTCTCCAGAAGTGTGAGGTAAACTGAGGACCTCGATCTGATATAATGGATACCGGCACACCATGCAATCGGACTATCTCCCGAATGTAGATCTGGGCCAACCTCTCAGAAGTATATGTAGTAGCTACTGGAATGAAATGTACCGATTTGGTCAATCTATCCACAATGACCAAAACCGCGTCAAACTTCCACAAAGTTCGAGGCAACCCAACCACGAAGTCCATAGCGATGTGCTCCTATTTCCACTCAGGGATGGGCATCTGCTGAAGTAGGCCTCCTGGCCTCTGGTGCTCGTACTTCACCTGCTGGCAATTAAGACACCTAGTCACATACCCCGCAATGTCCTTCTTCATCCGCCTCTACCAGAAATGCTGCTTCAAGTCACTATACATCTTCGTAGCACCAGGATGAATAGAATACCGAGAACTGTGTGCCTCCTCTGGAATCCTCTCCCTCAGTCCATCAACATTAGGAACACATAAGCGGCCCTAAAGTCTCAGAATACCATCCTCGCCAATAGTAGCCTCCTTGGCCCTACCCTGAACTACTGTCTCCCGAAGCTCTGCTAAGCATTAATCATAGAACTGCCGGGCCTTAATCTCCCCCAATAACGAAGACTGAGCAATCGCATGTGCTAAAACTCGACGAGGCTCTGAAAGGTCTAACCTCACTAGGCGATTGGCCAAGGACTAAACGTCCAAGGCTAGAGGTCTCTCCTCTACTGCAATATAAGCCAAGCTACCCATACTCTCCGCGTTCCTGCTCAAAGTATATGCTACCACATTTGCCTTGCCCGGGTGATAAATAATGGTGATATCATAATCCTTCAACAACTCAAGCCATATGCGCTGCCTAAAATTAAGATCCTTCTATTGGAACAAGTGTTGGAAGCTACAGTGGTATGTGTAAACCTGACAGGACACTCCATACAAGTAGTGCCTCCAAATCTTAACAGCATGAACAATCGCCGCCAACTCCAAATCGTGCACAGGGTAATTCTTGTCATGAACCTTCAGCTGGCGTGAAGCATAAGCAATAACTCTCCCCTCCTGCATCAATACACACCCCAAGCCAACGCGTGAAGCGTCACAATATACTGTGTACATCCCAGAATTGGAAGGCAACACTAGAACTGGTGCTGAGGTTAATGTTGTCTTGAGCTTCTGAAAGCTTGCCTCACACTCATCAGACCATCGAAACGAGGCATTCTTCTGAGTCAATCTAGTCAATAGACCTACAATGGAAGAGAAACCCTCCACAAACCGGCGATAATATCCTGCTAGGCCCAAAAAGCTCCTGATCTCTATAGCTGAAGTAGGATGCGACCAAACTCTGAACTGCCTTGATCTTCTGAGGGTCAACCTTGTTACCCTCTCCGGATACCACATGCCCCAAAAATGCCACGGAATCCAACCAAAACTCAAAGTTGGAGAACTTAGCATATAGCTTCCACACACATCCATCCTTTTCACAAATAAAATTGGAGCACCCCACGACGATACACTCGGTCTGATGGACCCCTTAGCTAACAAATCCTCAAGTTGCTCCTTCAACTCTTTTGGAGCCATTCGGTATGGAGGAATAGATATAGGGTGGGTGTCCGGAGCTAAATCAATGCAGAAACCAATATCATGGTTCGGAGGCATGCCCGGAAGATCTGAAGGTAAAACATCCGCAAACTCTTGAACCACTGGCACTGAATCAATCATCGGAGACTCGGCGGGGGTGTCCTATACGTAAGCAAAATAGGCTAGACATCCCTTCTCGACCATATGTCGAGCCTTCAAAAATGAAATAACCCGGCTGGTTGCACTAATTGAAGAACCCCTCCACTCCTTCCTAGGCGACCCGGACATTGCTAAAGTAAATGTCTTGGCATGGAAATCAAGCACGGAATGATAAGGAGATAGCCAATCCATGCCTAGAATAACCTCAAGATCAACCATGTCGAGCAATAAAAGATCAGCTCTGGTCTCGAACCCACAAAAGGTGATCACAAAAGACCGATACACCCTGTCTACCACCAGAGAATCGCCCACAGGAGTGGACACATATATAAGAGATCCCAAGGACTCACGAGAAACATCCATAAAAGGAGAAAATAGGACTGAAACATATGAGTAAGTGGATCCTGGATCAAACAATAGTCCTATCTACCACATACTGAGATAATACATGTGATCACAGCGTCTGAGGCCACTGCATCTGATCTGGCCAGAATAGCATAGAACCTGGCTGGAGTACCTGAGCACTGAGCCCGCCGGAGTGCACAGGAGCTGCCTGACCTCCCCCTGACTGGCCTTCACCTCTAGGATGACCCTTGCCGACCTGTCCTCCACCTCTAGGTGGCCAGACTGCTGATGCTGAACTCACAGACTGATAATCCTGCTGCATTGTCTTGCCCTAAAGCCTGGGACAATCCCTCATCACATGGCCCAGATCCCCACACCCGTAACATCTCACAAGTAACATATCATGCTGTCCTGAAGAAGAAGAATCCTAGATGGCCGGAGGGCGATGTAAACCCTCAGGCATAACACTGAAATAGGAACGGGAGGATCTCTGGCGACTGGAATAACCACTAGGAGAACTCTGAATAGCTGGAGGACGGTAGGAGCGCTCTGGCATGGCACTGAACTGGGGCCTAACTGGGACACCTCGGGGAGGTGGTGAAGGTGCTGAATAAGAAGGCCTACTGGGCTTACCACCCCCAAAGCGACTTCAGCTCCTAGCCGCGGCATCCCTGAACCTAGCCCTCTTATCCTGCTTACCCTGCTCCCTAATCCTCAACCGATAACCCTTGATCCGGCGAGTAATCTTCACTACGAGCTGATAAGGAGTACCCATATCCACCTAGCCCTCTTACTTATGTATTTTGGGTAAGTAATGGTACGGTTCGTAATCGTGATCCACGTTGGTAAATGTTGTGCGTATTCTTGTAAGTGTTTGGTATCATATGTTGGTAATGATAAAAAAGGTAGAAATGAATGCAAGTTGTAAGATTATGCTAAGTTATAAATGGTTATTTCACATGAATAATGTATATTGAAATCACGGGGTAACGCGTGGGATAGGAAAGGCAAATCAGGTTCGCTTGACCGGGTTCATTCGGTTAGGCGCCGGTCTCGTCCCTCGATTTTGGGGCGTGACACTAATCATCCGATCTTACAAAATATTCACAAGAACCAAGGAAGCTAATCTCTATCTCACTATCCTTACGGGTAAGTCCTACTTCTAAGATTTCATATAAGAGATTAAGAGTTCAAGAATATATTGTAGGGTTAGAAATGAGCCATGCATGTGACACTAATTTATAGTATGTGGGATTAATAAATTATTTTGGGTTTTTCTTGGTGAATTGGTTGAGGCAAGAAGGAATTTCCATTGTAGAACCTTGTAGTCTATTTCACATGCTAGGTGTTTGATGAAATTCCTAAGAGAGTTACAACATGGGGAGTCTTTCTAATTATTAATCAATTTTCGCTATCTTCATATAGATTATTATCGCTAGAGGTGTTGTTGCTTTATAGTAACTTAAGGAAAGCTAACCCAGGTATGTTGGCTAAACTTTCTCTCTAGGAATTAAACTCCATAATGTTTCCGTAAGTTAAACTATGACCGGCTCAAAATCCCTAATTTCTACATTCCGGGTTATCCACTATAAACTCATAAACTTGATCATTCCAAAAGAGCCTTGTATTGAACGATGGATGTTTAAAGTATGGGTTGCTTAGTAAAATGGTATGGCTTTGAGTTGTTTAAATTAAAATGGGTACACCGATTAGGTAAAGAAAACTCGATATGCTTAATACTCATATCCTCTCGTATACGTACTAAATGTCCTGATTGAGTATGTCTGGTGGTTTATAAACTATAAAGATGTTTGAAAATGAATTAAATGAACTGGGAAATAGAGTGTGGATAACGTTTATAAATGTGCCTAGTGATACCTATGAAAGAAGGAAATATATGAACAGATTACAAAATGAGCCTCGACTCAACTATCTTAAAATGACTTCTAAAAGTATAATTTGCTTAAAAGATCTATTGAGGTATGTATGACTAACTCTGGTGTCCGAATATTTGGTGCAAGTTCCTGACTTGATCACACTAGAATTGGTTGCTTTAATGTGATGTGTTGAAAAGATTTATGTTCTACAATTGTTCTAAATGTTTACCATGTCATCATGCTTTCGAGAATATGTTTGAAGTGAGGAATATGTGTTAAGAAAGGTTAAGCATATGTGTCAAGAGTCAAAAAAAGCTTGCTAACCTAATTGTTATGAGAGGCCTCCATGTGATTATGATTCTTCCCAAGCTCCCTCCCGTTATGTGAGCAACGCCTTATGTGATCGGACTTATTTACATGAATGATACTGTTATTTGAACGTATAAAAAGGGAAGTGTTTGAATTGTAAAATGCGTCCAAGTGCCAAGAACTGCTTAATAAATGGGTTTATTTGTACTATGTAATGAAAGATGGGAAAGAAATATGAATTGAGTGAACAATTGAAAGAGGTTATGTCTTAAGTGAGATTCTTAGCCGATTGGGCCAAGATCGGACACCATGCCATACATATGGTGGCACTTATGTTGGATTACTGATTATCATTGTGGATTTGAATATGTCTCACTTGGGATGGCTTAGACGGTCGGGCCAAGAGTGGACACCGTGTAAAAACACGGTGGCATTGTGAGTTGTGGAACTTGGCACTAAGACTATCAACCTAAAAAGATGGAAATTTAATCGGAAATTATGTGATCTTACTTGGTGTTTCTTTTGTAATTCTATGAAGTTCATGTCGATTATTATTACTGCCTTCTCTTTGTTTCACGGTTCATTCTATTAAGGTTAGTGTTTAGCTCTTCGTACTATTCGACAATACTAACATTCCTTTGGCCGGGGACGCTACGTCTTTCAATGGATGTGGGTAGTTCCATAGCAGTCAGTGTTGGTCGCAGCTAGTGGCGCATCCTCTTTTCAGCCGATTTGGTGAGCCCCACTTCATTTTGGGGTCCTGTATCATTTATTTTTCATGTAATTTGTATTTTAAGGTATAACCAGAGCCTTGTTTTCGGCATTTCTACATTACTCTTCAGTTGTATTAAGAGGCTCCATAGACAGGTTTTGGGTGGTGTTTGATATTGGAAAGTAAATCAGAAATATCGGTATTTGGAAAATATGATTTTCATCATATCTATAAAAATTGTAATATTTTAGATATTATAGTTGAAACTGCTAATGGAAAAAAATGGAAATTGTTAATGAAATATTTATAAAGTATGATTAATGGAGTTCATCTCCTCTTTATTCATGAATTAGTCTGGGTAGAATGAAACCTAACAAGCTTTCTCAGTCGGGTTTACTCGGTTGAACGCCGGTTTCGCTCCTCGGTTTTTGGGGCGTGATAAACTTGGTATCAGAGCCTAAGATTTTTAAGTGGCCTAGGATGTCTCGGAGCCGTGTCTACTAGAGTCCTTATTGGTGTCTTGTCGACCACATCTATAATTGTGAGGCTATTTGAACATTTAGGAATTTCACTCTTGTTTGATACTCCAGATCATGCGATAGGGCCCAAGATAAGCAGATAATTTCCTCGCTATGTCTTATTCTCAAGGTGATAAACCTTGATACCATAATCCACGAGTTTGAAACAGTAAGGAGAGAATGACCCCACCATTGAATCTGAGGGAGATTGCCCAAGAGTTTTTTTATGAGAATATATCGAGCAATGGAGGGATTGGTAGAACTTGTTGCTAAGGGGAGTGCCCTTGTTCCTATTAATGTCACTACACCACCAGATCATGTAGTATATCAGTATTTTACCAATGTACGTTAGGGATGTGGAGTCAAGGGGCATCGATTAAGTTATTCCCCTATCAATAACATGATGAGTCACTTTTTTTTTACTGGTGTATATGGCTTCTATGGTTTGAACAGTCACTCAGCTCTTTTTTGAGTATCATCATGAAACCTTTTCAGTGTCTAGTAACATGAGAGTATCATAGGTGTAGATATCGATTGAAGTGATCGCTTGCCCATATATAATCACCATAGGAAGATCTTTTTTTTTTGCCCATCTCAGTATGACTTTCATGTCCACTTTGATCATCCCACAGTAAGTAGCTCACTTTGTTCCTAGTATTGTGGTTGCCCGTGACGTAGTCCTGTATTGCAGTTTGGGAGTTAATATAGCAAAATCATGTCCAACTCGTATTAAATGTATATTTTCTCTTTCTACCCCCACAACATTTGTTAATTGTGTTCCTTAGCTAGCGAACTCATTGTGCTAGTTTCCCAACAATTGTTCGGTAACTATGAGAGAACGTGTCCTTCTATGTGTCACTATAACATTTCCTTTATCATAAGGACCCTAAATAGGCTCTCTGTCAAGACCAGATGCACGTTTGGGGGTTGTCATAGCACAATGTCTACTTCTCATGATTCTCCTGTCTTTCAGTAGCATCTGGGGACTTCTCAAGTCCAAATCCATGGAGAACTCATTATGAACATCTGCAAACCTTCCATGATTATTTTATACTGTCTCATTTGGTTTCGTTTTCTTTACACACTCGACTTCTAGAATCATGGACTAGGTCCTTGTCATGTACGGGGAGTTTTGCTATCCTTGGCATTCCACCTCAATGGGTGGATAGGAGTTGTATTTGTCTTTCTCCCCGGATCATCATGTTAACCATTAGAACCCCTCTAACCAATACATGATTTCATCCCAATATTAATATTTCCTAGCTATGTGGTTTAATTCGTGAAACGTTGAGATTAGATTCTTTTAGATTTTTTCACATATCATGAGCATATCGATATGGAAGACAAGTTGTCATATCTTTAGTTATCTCATATAGGGTCAATTATCGGGAAGGGTTAAGTTTTTTGAATTATGATGATCTCATAAGCGTTTTACTTCTTTTTTCATCATCATGGGCTTGTGGCATAGATTCCTTGTGCCAGTTAATGTTAAGAGTATAATTCAACTTCGTGTATTTCTTTTTAAATCTCTATCGCATCCATGTTACAAGAATCTTACCATTTGGAGCTAGACTGGCTTTCCTTACACTCAAGGAGGAAATCAGTGTAATATACTTGACCACTTCTCCTTAGAGCTTACTATTGCCGGGCAAGGCATATATGGAAAGGAACAATCGTTACTATCCATTGCATGACTCGTTGCCTCCCAAGAATAACTGATGCTAGCATTTTCATCCTTCCGATTATGCCTCCCATGTATCGCATGTCTAGAAAGACCCACTTCTTTTTTATTTCAGGGTCACATACATGGTTCCAACATAAAAGATGCGTGCTAGTTACCTCTATGCCTCATTTGTCTAATAATTGATGTCGTCATAATGATTAACCCTGTCAGCATTGTTAGTAGTAATTTTCGTGTCCTATAGCATATAACCCCAGGAAGTACTCTACTCATCGCATTAATGAATTCCTGAATAATTCCAGCCCAATCTTGAACTCTGTTGTTCCTCTTTGCATTAAATCTATTGGGTATTGAAGGTTCAAACGTGTCAAAGAGGAAGCATCACCGTGTGATCACATATATTCGATATGTAATTTTATGGTCAGTTTATGATAGAAAATCTTAGAGTAAGTGTTGAAGGTCATCAAAAGTTTAGTGTGGGTGTTCGCGTAGAGATTTAGAGTCTAGGAGGGTGAACGTGTTATTCTCAATATTTTCTACCTGAAGATGTTACGTGAATTGATAATGAAGGTGAAATAAGTGTAGTTCACATTAGGCCGCGCTATGGGTATGATGTCTTCCCTTCGTTGTTCCCCATATACCCTGTATTTTCATGTGCCTATGTCTAGGAAGGTGGTTGGAAATACTTTGTGTATAATTCCTGTGGAAATTATTGAAGGAGAACTTAATGGATAGTTGGCTTATGCGAGGTATCTATTTGTCATCCTTGTTAGGTAAGTTTTGGAGTTGAGATTGTTTTCGTGAATGTGTTATGGCGAAGTATGTAAGTCTAAGAGGCCACCTTGAATACCCAAAATCATCGGGGAAAGAAAATATTTTCTATTGATTGTATAACAGTTGGTTTTGATTTGAAAGGTACCTTCTATGTGTGCAGTCCATGTCCAGGTATCATTATGATAATGTAGTGCTTGTAACGCTGCGATTAGTGTTATTGATATATTCATTTTGGTGCTTTGTCGAGTTGTGGATGTATTGCTAGGATGGTTTTGGTGGTTCTCTGGCAGGTGGATAGGCCTAGTTACAAAGGAGACGCTACCGAAATTTATGAAAATTTTTGGAGTTAGTCAAAATCTAGGGACTTGAGGTAGGTGAGAAAAGAGATATTTATGTTAAGTGTTTGGGGAATAATCTACTTCTCATACGAGGACGAATAATCCTAAGCGGGGGAGAATGTAAGTCCCCGGAAAATTTTGCTGAGTAATTTAAGATTTTGTGGTGACAGCTAGGCTAATTATAATATTTTATGTGCTATCAATATGATGGACATCAGTTACATATTGTGATAAGTGTATAATTCATATAATAAGTAATGTGGGGTCCAAGGAAAGGCCTAAGTCTAAGTCAAGTTTAAAAATTATATAATAGGCTAAAATTCCAAATGAGTTTGCAGTGCTCACTTTGGACGAGCATGTCTAAGTATATACAAGGTGTTGTTTGATGAGAAACCTATCAAATGAAAGATCTTCGAGTCTAGTTTCTAACGCTTCAAATCGTTCTTGCATAATGTAATTCTCGGGCCATTCTGTGATCGCAGAAGTGGTTATGCAACCGCAAACTGGTCGCAAACCTGTCCGGTGCAACCCAGTTCTGGGCACCAATTCCACGATCCATTCTATGACCCACATACCTATTTTACGGTCCATTATGCGACCGCATACCCGGTTTTGAAGGATTCTTTTTCCTGTTTTCATAACCCGATCCCACCTTGATAAATAGTCTCTCGGGCTTCATTTGGGTAAGTCCTACTTCTAATATTTCATTTAAGAGATTATGAGTTGAAAAATATATTGTAGGGTTAGAAATGAGTCATGCATGTGACACTAAGCTATAGTATGTGGGATTAATGAACTATTTTGGGTTGTTCTTGTTGAAATTGGTTGAGGGAAGAAGGAATATCCATTTTATAACCTTGTAGTATATTTCACATGCTAGGTGTTTGATGAAATTACTAAGAGAGTTACACCATGGGGAGTCTTTCTGATTATTAATCAATTTTCACTACCTTCATAGAGATTATTATCGCTAGATGTGTTAGTGCGTTGTAGTAACTTAAGGAAATCTCAACCAGGTATGTTTGGCTATACTGTCTCTCTCTGAATCAAACTCCATAATGTTTCCATAAGTTTAAGTATGACCGGCTCAAAATCCCTAATTTCTACGTTCCGGGTTATCCCCTATAAACTCATAAACATGATCATTCCGAAAGAGCCTTGTATTGAACGATGTATGTGGGTTGATTATTAAAATTTTATGGCTTTGTGTTTTGGTTTAAACGAAAACTGGTATACTGTAATGGTAAGAAAATCTCAATATGCTTAATACTCCTAACTGCTCGTATGCCTACTAAATTTCTTGATTGAGTGTGTCTAGTGGTTGATAAACTATAAAGATTTTTGAAAATTAATTAAATGAACTGGGGAAATAGAGTGTGGACAACATTTATAATTATGCCCAGTGATGCCTATAAAATAAGGAAATATATGAACAAATTAAAAAATGAGCCTCGACTCAACTATCTTAAAATGACTTCTAAAAGTAAAATTTGCTTAAAAGCTCTATTGAGGTATGTATGGCTAACTCACTTTTTCTTAGAATCGAACCCTCTGGTGTCCGAATATTTGGTGCAAGTTCCTGACTTGATCATACTAGAATTGGTTTCTTTAACGTGTTGTGATGAAAAGATTTATGTCCTATAATTTTTCTAAAAGTTTACCATGTAATCATGCTATTGAGAATGTGTTTGAAGTGAGGAGTATGAGTTAAGAAAGGTTAAGGATTTGTGTCAAGAGTCAAATAAAGCTTTCTAACCTAATTGTTATGAAAGGCCTCCGTGTGATTATGATTCTTCCCAAGCTCCCTCCCCTTATGTGTGCAATGCCTTATGTGATCGAAATTATTGACATGAATGATACCTTTATTTGAACATATAAAAAGGGAAGGATTTGAATTGTAAAATACGTCCAAGTTGCAAGAACTACTTAATAAATGGGGTTATTTGTACAATGTAAAAGATGGGAAAGAAATGTGAATTGAGTGAACAATTGAAAGAGGTTATGTCTCAAGTGAGATAGCTTAGCCGATCGGGCCGAGATCGGACACCATGTCGTACACATGGTGGAACTTATGCTGGATTGCCAATTATCATTGTGAATTTGGATAAGTCTCACTTGGGATGGCTTATTCGGTCGGGCCGAAACAGAACTCTGTGTAAAAACACGGTGGCATTGTGAGTTGTGGCACTTGGCACTAAGATTATCAACCTAAAATGATGGAAAATTGAATCGGAAACTATCTGATCCTTACTTGGTTTTTCTTTTGTAATTATGTGAAGTTCTTGTCGGTTATTATGACTGCCTTCTCTTTATTTCACTGTGCATTCTATTAAGATTAGTGTTTAGCTCTTCGTACTAGTACTATTCGACAGTACTAACGTCCATTTTGCCCGGGAAGCAACATATTTAAATGGATGTAGGTGGTTCCATAGCAGTCAATGTTGGTTGCAACTAGTGGCGCATCCTTTTTTCAACTAACTTGGTGAAGCCCACACCATTCAGGGTCTTGTATCATTTGTTTTTCATGTACTTTGTATTTTAAGGTAGAGCCGGAGCCTTGTTACCGGCATTTCGACATTACTCTTCTGTTGTATTTAGAGGCTCCGTAGACATGTTGTGAGTGGTGTTTGATATTGGAAAGTAAATTAGAAATATCAGTATTTGTAAAATATGTTTTTCATTATATCTATAAAAATTGTGATATTTTGGATATTATGGTTGAAACTGCTAATGGAAACAGAATGGAAGTTGTTAATAAAATATTTACAAAGCATGATTAATCGAGTTCATCTCCTCTTTATTCATGTATTAGTCTGGGTAGAATGAAACTTAACTGGTTTGCTCTGTCGGATTTACTCGGTTGAGCGCCGGTCGCGCTCGTCCGTTTTTGGGGTATGACACTTTAAAACCCTCAGAATCTAAGGTAAATTTTAGGCCCACTTTCTTACATACACCCTTTTAGAATTACATAAATAACCATCCCCCGAATCAAGTATTTTCATAACTTAATCTCTTTTACAAGCTTGTAAAATCTAGACCACTTGCATACCTATTTCATAATTTTTGCAATATAACTTCGTAAATTCGTACCCCTTTTAGGGTCTCACGTTCCTTTTATTAATATCGTACTCTCCTCTTATGTATACAGTAAGAAGTAGTCTCTAATAATAATTAGAGCATAGCATTATTAATCCCAAAATTAGTCTAAATCATATGGAGCTACCTCAGGTAGATTTTAAGGGGTGCCTATTATATCCACATAAAAGAACAAGAACTCTTATCCATAATCTCACCGGTCAGCGGACTAATAAAGAATATGAATTAGTAATTAAATATGTACCCTAGTATACCTTTAAATATTAGGCGGTGAATCTCTTTCATCAACAACAGGGAAGCCACAAGTTGAACCATGTCTTGACGAGTGCAAAATATGGTACAACACATAGTCATACTATACAGTAATCATATTTACATTTGCATGCTATATCTCTATCTATGTGTACTTTTGATATGTTGTCTCACGTGTTATTGTTGTCCTTGTATGTGTTATGTGTCATTGAGGCATGTTGTGGTACACCGTGTTATATGTTTGGATTATGTTTTGTGATATATGGGACATTGACACTAGAGTGGATTAATGACCCATGTGGGCCGTAGAGCCGTATTGTGAATTATGATGCATTGGGTTGCACGCCACAATGTATTAATATGGGATCGGTTGTATGCCGCAATGGATTTTTTTATGGATCGGGATGACTACCGAAACAGGCCTATTGGCTATTGATTTATATTTGCATTGGGTTGCATGCCACAGCAGGTCATATTGGCATTTGATTATCACTTGGGTAGGATCCGCCTCTTTGATGTTTGACATGCGGGTAGTTGGCGCAGGCGCAGTGATATATGCACGTGCTTTAGTGAGGGACTTTTGAGTCAGGCACCCATACAGTGCTGAGTGATGGTGTGTGTGAAGAAGAGGGGAATTTGAGTCAGGCATCTTGAATGTGCTGAGAATGAGTGTACTTGATGATTTCACTAGAATATTATTGACTTGACATGTATATGTACATGTAGGCATACATATGTATTTTTCTCATGGTGGTTGATAAATACATGATATTGAATTTACATATATACTTCACATGTAGGCATACAAATGTAGTTTTCTCATGCTAGTTGGTAAATGAGATGTCTTATCTGTTGTTGAATGTTTCGAAAAAGTCATAGTTCTATGATAAACTCATATGTTTGTGATTTTGGTGAAAGATTCAGTCTTTAACTATTATACTTCAAAAGCATGTCTACGTTCCCATAACTGTGAACGTGATGAGCATCATATCTCTTGAGTTAACAACAACAACAACAACATACTAGTATAATCCCACAAGTGGGATCTAGGGAGGGTAGTTGTCACGACCTCAAATCCACTAGTCATGATGGTTCCCAAACCAACCCGCTAGGTAAGCCAATGAATATCTATCCAATTCTAATAATATTAACAAGGAAATTAAACAAAAGTAATTTACTAAATCTTATTTATTTCCCATGGACTGGTAGTACAAATCACGAGCTTCTAAGAATATAGTTTACATAGCTGATAGGAAGTAAATACATCATCTGTTTGAAAAGTACATAAACATAGTTCTATGAATCTAAGGCTACCATGAACAAGAGGCAGATACAACAGGAATGCAATGACATCTTAAATCCCAGCTCTCGTCGATCACAGCAACATCATCAGTCAACATCTGCAGGCAAGGTGCAGAACAGTAGTATGAGTACAACCGACCCCATGTACTTAGTAAATAACAAACCTAACCTTACGTTGAAAGTAGTGACGAGCTAACACAAGGTCGGGGTACAATACAAATATTCCAAAACAGTTTATAACAACATCATACAGGTAATAAAAGTGGTATCTCAGAAGTAAGATGCTTAGCTCATTCACAGTTCTAGAAAAATGGGCATGCTTTTCAAGTATCTTAGTGAAAACACAAATCATTTACCAAAAATACGAGTAAGTTTGAAAAGTGTCATTTTTTCAAATATTCTTTCCACAATAAATAAGATGTTTTATTTTCTTTCCAGATAACAAGTGAAACAATATCTCTTTATGGCCACATATCAATGTGTGTAAAAAAAAGTAACGAATGACGTGATACTATATAGGGTGAGGAAAAATGCATCACTATGCATGTATGTAATGTATACATGAAAATGCCATGTATCTCAAAGATGAATCATCTACTCACACTCTCAGAGTATTGACTCTCACTGTCTCACATCTTCTCTCATTGTGCTCAATGCTCATCACACTCAATCACTCAGCGCTGTA